>MNCI01010504.1:510516-555022 GCA_015680685.1 Gnetum montanum
TGGCATAGACTCATTGGAACGTGAGCGTCGCCAACTTCCACCCCTGAACTTAAGATCATCCATTGGGAGAGGTTGAGGACTTCTCGGAAATTCAAATAGGCGCTCACTCTTTTGAATCTCTCCCTTACAACTCAGTCATGGGGGAGATGGCCACCTATGCTAACCATATGGGGCCCTCAGTTCTTTTTCAGTTTTTGTTTTACACATTTTTGTTTTACAAATTTCTTAACTTTTCTACTTTTTGTTTTACAAATTTCTTTAACTTTTTCTGTTTTTGTTTTACAACATCGTTATATTTTTCTAGTTTTTGTGTGTGTGTGTGCCATCCACCATGTAAGTTCGTCACCCAATAAGTGTTCGGGCTGATGGGATGAATTATTTTTCATTAATTGCTAATGTTTGGTTTTTACCTTTAAGTTACATTGTTGATACTAAGGTATGTTCTTTTGATATGGCAGGCAATGAGATCACTTCATCCATCCATCCATCAAGTCTATGGTTTCCCTTGGCTTGGAAATGTATAGTTCCCTTTTCCAATAAGAACTTTAACGAATTGGTGACTGGGCATTTCTCAAACTAAGGAAGGACTCAAGGATTGCAAAGGGTGTGACTTCAAGGGAACTTGATGCTTTTGTGTTGGTCATTCACTTGGGTGCTTGGTTATTTTCTTCTTGGGTTTTCTCACTATTCCTATGTTACCCAATAATTAGAAGCTGAGACAATAAAAATAAAGAAGTCTTTGCATGGTGTGGTCGCCACGCATAAAAACATAAAACAAAAAAAAAGCTAAAAAGCTAAAAGTGAGTATTCAAAGCACACCCCTCAGACGAAATAACAATTTGGGCTGCAAGCACTGGTTATGGAACCAAAGTGTTCCCTCTAACTATGGCCCTTCTCGCTTCCCGTTCTCTCCTTTGTTTCGTCGGAATGGTGGTGGCTCTCGAAGGTGCATCCTTGTTATCCAAGTGGATGGTTTGGCCGAATGCATTGATGCGAAGTCACTGGAAGTGGTTGGTTTGAGCCGGAGTTGGGATGTGATTTGCCAAGTTACATTAATCATAAAACACACAAGGGGCTGTACACCACCTTGTTCTTGGGATTCCATACCACTTCTTTTCTTTCCATCCTTCTCTCCATTGTTCATCTCATTGCCAGTTGTGTCATTAGTATATATTTTGGTTGATGCTTTGTTTTCTTTTTGGTAAATTCTTGTGGTTAAGAATTTAACTCTTGTTCCAAAGAACATTCCCAGAGCCTACGGACTCTTTTAATGTGGGATTGTCAGGGCATTAAGGGCATGAGCCTGCTTTGGGGAGGACCCACTGACATTCCTATTTGGAACATTAGTTAATTTCTTTTCCTTAACATTTTGCAATTAATTTTCTTTTTGTTCATTTCCACCCTGACATCCCTTTCATCAATGCCATAGTTGTCCCTTTTTACCTATCTTTCTTACTCCTTTTCCTTCTCCATTCTAACACTACTGGAGGTTCGCGATTAGTCATGGGGGTATGGGGCCTGTTTTCTTCAATTTTTCTCCTAAGCCCCAAATTTTTTTGTTTTTCTCCTTAACCCCTACGCCTCCAGTACTCACCAGTAACATTTTCCTAGATCCATATTTGCCATACCACAACCTAGCCAATGAGTTTACACCGAAGCAAGGCATTATTTACTTAATGATTCAATTACCCTTGCTAATACATGATTGTGTTGTGTGTGCAGATGGCAATCATGCAACAACGGAATGGCGCTGGAGCAAACACTTGGAATGGAGCAATGCTGAAGCAGCTATGCAAGGAGCAAGATTGATGGCGCACTTACGGATGGACAACGAAGTGCAATCTTGGCGTTGGCAATAGCAACACTTCTTTCTATCTCTCTCTTTCTCTAAAGTTGCCAACTGTGGCCTGATGTCATTATAATAAGGTGTTCACCCTTGTTGTCATGAACACCAGTTGTGTCAAGTCTTGTAATAAAGACCCGTTCACATGTCATTCCATTAGTTCCATTTTCCCTAATAATCCCATACCTACCTGATATCATTGTAAGGAACTCGAGGACGAGTTTTCATTCAGTCATGGGGGTATGATGAGATGCAACATGCACTATGCCACGATATCGCGTATGCGATATCGCGTCTTTCCCTGCAATATCGCGTATGCGATATCGTGGTCCACCGCCATATCTATAAATAAGAGGCGGCACTCCCTTCATTTCCCAATCCTGGCTAGAAGTAGTGAAGCTCTGGCAGATTGATCACTCCAGAGTTAGAATTTTTCCCATGTGCCCGCAGTAGGAGTCCTAGAGTGAACGGCTCTTTATTCGAGCAACTTGTAACCTGAACCCAAGTTGTGTACGGCAATAAAGACGAACTTGATTGGATAAACCTTGCAGTACATGGTTTTATTGTTGTTTATTTACTGCTTTCCTAGTGCGCACAAGTACGACTTGATTACGAGCGTCTACGGACGTGTACGGCTAGTCAAGGAATCGGCTGCTTGTCGCAACGCATGAGTACGACTTGATTACGAGCATTGGCTGCTTGGTAACCCAGTAGCGTATTCCAGGATTCTGCGCTTGGTAATCCCAGTGGTAGTCCAATGTGTACGGCTAGTCAAGGAATCGGCTACTCATTGCTAGGCTAGAACGTGTGATAAGTACGACTTAGTTACGAGCACCCACGGGTGTGTACGGCTAGCTAAGGAATCGGCTGCTTATCACACTTAAGCTAAATAGGTGCCTCAGTACGACCACTTCGAGCACTTGCGTTACGTGTGGTGATCCCAGTAACGATTAGCGTTTGGTAAGCCACAGTTGCATAGTTCAGGGTGTGTCCGGTAAGTGGGAACGGATGCTGACGCTAGTTAATTTAGACTTAGGACATTAGTTAGAGTTAGCTTAGTTTCTCAACCCCTCTTCTCATAGCATAGGCGATAAACCGAAAAATACCAAAAAAATCACATACCTCAGACTTGCTTAACCATACACCGTGACACATACAAGCAAGCCTGGGAAGACAACGAATGATTAACCCCAAGTGTTTCTTGTGGTGTTAAGGCATTTAGTCTGCGGAGTTCGACCAGATCGCGCGTGCATGCTCGTATTCGTATGGTTGAGTGTAGGGGTACCTCGCCACTCATCAACATCTTTACCAAGAAGTCAATGATTCAAAACTCTATAAGCATAGAAAAATGTTACAATGCATGAGCATAAACCTTTAGCCATAGTACAAGCTATTATCATATAATGAGACATCTAATGATAACTTTGTATCTCTATGTAAGCCCAAATACATAGATTTATTTGTGTGCACTTAAACTTATATTTTAGGCTTGTTTCAGAAATATAGTGATGTTCACTTGATGTGTTTTCTCATGTGATGTGATGCCTTACCAAGTGTGCTATCTCACATGGTGTGTGCCTTACTAGATGCACTACTACACCGAATGTGTTGCCACACATGGTGCGCTACCTCACATGATGCACTGTTGTACCACTTCCATTACAAATAGGAAACCTATAAATATCTCAAGAGAAAAGCTCAAAATTATTACTAAATTTCCAAATTTTCTTTAATGTAAGGGCTTCTCCTCCTCCCTTGGGTAAGTATACAGTTTATTTTCTATGGTATTTTTAAGTCATCGCTTCACTATGTAGTAAGACTCTATCGAAGTGTTGCCAAGCTTTCGCAACCATGAACCATTTGATTGATGTAAAGTTATGTTTTCATCATGAATAAAGCTCATTTTTATTTCCTTAAATTTTCAAATTTTATTTATTTAAATTTGAAAATGAAAATTTAAAAATTAATGAGTTTATTTATTAAATTTTAAAATTATAAATAATTTAACTCCTTTAAATAGATTAGCATAGTTGTTTGGAGCTTTGTGATGATTTTACCTTATCCAAGGAGGACATACCTATACAAAATGGTATTGGGTCGTCAAGGATGTGATTGGGATTTTATTACCTTTGTGTATTAGTGTCAAACCTATCCCATAAGGAATTGACATAAGGTTTTCATGTGTATTAGATTTCCATGTTAAGGGATTGTAACGTGAAGGTGTATTTTATTTTATTTTCTTGTATTAGATTTCCATGTTAAGGGATTGCAATAGGTTTTAATTATTAGAGTAGTTGCTCCCAAGTCTATATAGTGCCCAGGCACACAATTGGGGGGAAGTCTTTTAGCAGTCAAGTAGCAAAACTCTTCTAGTCTATTTGAAAGTTAGAGTATTTTCCAAGGGCACACAGCAGGAGGTCTAAGTGTGGACGGATCTTTATTCGAGCATTATATACCTGAGCACACCTTGTGTACAGCAATAAAGATGAGCTCTTTGATTTATCTTTGCAGCACTTGAGATTTTTTTTCTTATGCATTTCTTTTATTTTATTTTCTTATGCATTTATTTATTTTATTTTATGCACTTTACATTTATGTTATTAGCATAGCAATTCATTTTGATCAATTAAGCAAATCGTTAAATTACACAAGCACGACCACTTTGAGCATGCATGTAATGCTTGGTAACCCAATAACAATTAGCATTTGGTAATCCCATCAGTGTTGCACTCGTTCAGGATGTCTACAGCAAGTAGGAACAGATGCTGGTGTTAGGATTAGTTAGAACTTAGTTAATGAGTATTTAAGTTAAATTAGTCACTTAGTTACCTCTCTCCTTCCCTACTAGCGTAGGACATAAAAACATAAAAGATATAAAAATCATATGCCTCAAGTTTACTTAACCATACAATCATGACATACAGGTAAGCTTGGGAAGACAACGATCAACCAACCCATCCTTGTTCCACAAGGGCGCATAAGCACTTAGTCCTTGGAATTCAACCGAATCGTGCATGAAATGCTCGTATTCGTATGTTTGAGCGTAGGGGTACCTCGCCGCTCATCACTTATACATTAACAATTTTATTATATTTTTTTAGTTGTTGATTGTGTTAAAAATAAACAATCAAAGTAACATGACTAAATTGAATAATGAAAATATATTGAAGCAGAAGCCTCAATTGATCTAAATCATTTTCCAAAACATGATAAATGAATCAGTATCTCCTATTGTGGTGAAATTTCACCAAGATAAACTAGGATGATGGCATGATACACATGGTTATTTTTGCAAAGAATCTAGGAAAGCTACACCTGCTACCTTTGAGGTGGCTTTGTCCAATCAAGGATTAATCAAGGATATGGAAAATTATGAACCCATGTCACCCCAAAAATTAAAGTATATTACTCATGAGAAGAAAGAGATTTGTGATATGATTGTGGAGCAAGAGTATGAGTGCATACATGCTGAGAAGTAGGTAGGACCTTCTCCTAGAAACTCTTATTGCTATAACATGAATGATTTTATGGGAAGGAGATCCATGGATTTTTTTCTATGAGACCTAAGCTACACTTGTGGTGATCCAAAGTAGTTCATCATTCCACATTTATCTTACCTTCATTTGAATGAAGGTTTTGATGGCTTAGATGAGACATTATTTCCATGGACCTACCAAGATCAAATTCATGAAGAGGTTTACATCTTAATTAAAAGCATTAAGGAGAGTAGAATTAAAAAGGTTGATATGATTGACATTCCTACATTCAATAGGTTATTGAATAATTATCGGTAGCTTCATGCTCAAGTATTTTTCATCTCCTATGAGCTATAAGGATTGAATAGTGAGTGGCAGAAACTTCATCTTTTTCCTCACACACTCACTGCTTAGGCTAAAACATGGTATCAAGCTCTTTTATCCAATACCATCTCTTCTTGAGTAGACATGTTAAATGCTTTCAATATTAGGTTTCAATCTTATGCTCAAGTTGTAAACCTTAGAAAGAAGATAGAAAGATGGAAGTAAGCTAGCAATGAATCATTGGATGTAACCATAGAATAATATAATTGCATGCTTAATTGGTGTCTAAATCATGGGTTTAACAAACATGACTAGTCAATGCACCTAGTAAAAAGACTATGGCTGCAAAATCATGAAATTGTGGATATGTATGTCATAGATAATCATTGCCAAAGGTTGATGGCTAAAATTATAATTATGTTAGATGGTGTGGCTAAATTAGAAGATGAATGGCATAAGCATGCTAATGTAGAGAAAGTCAACACAAATTTCAAATGTAAAAAGGATGTAAAGATTGTTGGATGCAAGATTCAACCTTTTAATGCTATTGAAGTTCTTGTGCAAGAAAGCATGAGAACCAAGAAGACTTTAGCAAAGCATGCCAATATGTTGACAAGGTTTATAATGTATTAAATCAAAATATGACATTAAGTCTCAATGATTTGCAAAACAAAATTATTGATGTAACTATAAAAGTAGATACACCATAAGGTAGAACTCATGAAAGAAAGACAAAGGATAAGAGGCCTTACCATGATCAAATTTCTTATCTTTCTAGTCCATTTCTTGAGCTGCAGCAATATCAAAAATGGATAAAACCTAATCCTTAGAACTTAGCATCTTAGAATGCCTCCTCTATATTGCAACAATCTTCCTCATGTCATCCTTCTTCCTACCAAGGAACTCCACAAGCTATGGATAATTTCCCTCAAGTAATGTCCCAACAATATTATCCATACCCACCACAACTATCTTAGTGGTTACAAGTCCAACAATGTTCATCATGGCCTTCTATACCATTACATGAGGGAATTTCAAATTAGTCATAGCAGAGGCAAGCCCAATTCTTTAATGCAAGGAGCTACCCTCATTTTTCATCATCATACACTATTGGGCAATACCACAATAATTATGTTCCTCCTATAATAAGAAATTCATCACCTCATAGACTAATGTATTTTCATAAGAGAGAGAAACTTAACTATCAGTGAGGATTCATTCCCATCTACTTTTTAATCATCCTCAAGCAAGCAAAGATCAATGCAATGGAGTTTTATAAGATTTCCTTTGAAGATTTCTAAACCAAGCTCAATGATATTGAAAGTTTAAAAAATAATAGTTGGACAAGTTTGCAAGAAGAATTCTGGGACTCTAAAGCTCTTAAGACCATGTCATTGATAACTAACTCTGAGATAAAGAGGTGGGGATACAGAGTGATGTAGTATGCACTGCCCTTAATAACATTCCTTGTGGTGAAACAGAAGGAATCCATGCTTCTATGATACCTTCATTTCTGTAATTACTTAGAGCATCAATTCCTATCAAAGTAGTGTGAGGCAATGATACTTGACTTGTTTAGACTTAAAACATTTTCTCTATTTCTCCATTCCCTACCTTGTAAAAACACAACTAGAGCAAATATTATAGTTGCAAGAAGGTTGTCTCTACAAAAACTAAAAGGAAAAGGAGCTAATATAAAATACATAAAAATTATAAAATTATAAAAATATCATTTCCCTACCATGGCAACATGAGTACATTTACTTGTATAATATGTATTATAATATTTTCATTTATTAAACATAATGATATACACAATTAAACTTTGCAATTTACATTCTTATTATCTTCGGTGTTTACAACCAGTTTGTTACATGTACCATTGATAGATCTCTTGTGTTGAGGGGTGGAGATGCCTACAACCATAATATTAAGCCAAATTATAAAATAATACCTTCTGCTAAAACACATTACATAAAATAAGTAGAAAACCAAAGGTCCCTCGCTTGAAACACTAAGATGTTACATAACACATATAAACAAGCATCACTATCCAATCACATATATACATCATGACATCATGTTAAACTAGCTTAATGGCTAACCATGTCAAAACCATAAGCAAATACATTCATCTCACAAGCTAACATATACACAAAGACATATATGTACATAAGGATGCATACTCCCTCCTCTTTATTAGCCTTGATGCTCTTAACACCTCCAACTCCATCATCTACATAAAATATAATTAGTAGAAACTAAGTGAAAATCCTTTGCACTTTCCCTACCAAATGGCTAACAAGCATTACATTGAAGTAGATGAATGGGAAAAGAAAGTGTCCTACAACATAGGTCAATTCTATACATATAACCATCATCATTTATGTATATTATACCATCACATTAGACATCCAAGCATTAGCATGTAACAAATGGTGATCCATAATGCAATCACAAACTCATCATGCATGGGTAACAAGCATCATCAAAACCACATCAACCTCTATAACAACCACTACCTTAAGACTAACTCACTAGCATTATATGACAATCTATAACCCAACATACATATGCATATACCAACTAGCCATGACTAACACACCATGCACACATATACTGATCACCTCCAAGATAAAACACACATAACATATCACATCAATCACAAATCCATGTGGCAACTAACATATCTACACTTAGTGTAATATGTTAATCAATTGTCATGAGTACTCATAAATCAATTCAAATGCTTGCATACCTTTTATTATTTTTTATTATACTCTACTAGTGATAGGGCTTGTCTACCTATAGCCTACAACCATTAGCCTTTTAAAGGATTGGTCATAGATGCAACTAGTAACTCTCCTAGATCACATATTAATTGTAGGACTTAAAACCTATGTTCTTCTATTCTTAATGAAAATATTAGTAATCATATGCTATGGTATGCTTGGTATGGTGTTGTGGGATAGTATCAGATGGAGTGTACAAATCCATGCACATAGGTGTTACATTTGTTAGTCTTTGACTTTTTAGAAGGTGCATTAATACATTCATTTGGCAAGAAAAAGTTATCTCCAAAACTATGTTAACTATACATTCTCATAAAAAATAGTTTTAGTAAATTATAGTTAATAAAATAGAACAATATACTTTACTCAACAAATTCACATAATATTGTAAATGAGAAGATATGGCAATACACTTTACTCAACAAGTTCATATAATATTGTAAATGAAAACATACATTAACTTGTAAGCTTGTTACTTTGTTTGAATTAGTTAATAAGATCAAATTGTGCCTAGGTACCACCGTGTTTTACTTAATATTTACCAAGTCATTATAGGAGTTATTTATTTAGAGTTAGATCTCTTTGGTCCTACTCCTTGCCATGCCATTAATATTGGCCCCTTTACAACTAACTAGGCTATGCTACCAAAACTTTTGAAAACTAGAAGTGTAATTTTGTATTTACATTTCCAAAGCCATACCTCCAAGCAAAAAGACTTTCTTTTGTATGGGCTTTATTTCAATTCAAATATAAAGATGCAATGGAAAGCATCAACATTGAGATTTATGTGAACTGAAAAAAAAAACATTAAACTTAAAGATTTGTCCAAAGCCCAAGTTACATTGTGGGTTACATGATCTGGGAAGCTTGGTACAACACATCCTTAAAATATTTCATTTCAACTAAAAACTTTAGCATCATCATAAGAAGAACTTTTCTTCAAAGGTTGTGGGTTAAGTTTTGGAACAATGACAGAAAATACATGGCACTTTGGTTGCAACATAAGAAATTCATAATTTCCAATACTTCTAATGCCACAACTATCATAAGCTACAAATAACTTCCACTGTCATAGTTTCAACTAGGATTACAGCATAGAGCTATCTTAGGTATTGTAAGAGCCATTTTGGTAGTTGAAGTTCATTTCGATGTTCATATGTCTTAGGCATGAGAATGGAGAAATTGAAATAACCTCTCTCTGGTGGAAAAAAAATATTAGAGGTTGTTAATTAAAATAATCTACCTTTCATAAAAAAAATGTCTATGAGATCTATTTTAATTCAAAATTGGAGTTGCAACAAAAAAAAAAAATAGGGGTGAGATTTGTATAAACTACCCACTAAAGAGAAAACCTAAAGAGATTCACTTGAGATGTTAATTTGAAATAACCTCCCTACCATGGAAAATATGTTAGAGATTCTTAAATTAAAGTAACTTGCATGCACTAGAAAAAATATCAGTGATTTTTCATTGGTATGAACCTACAACTAAAGTTGTTTCATGCAAATTTGTTTATAAATTTAAATTTAAACAATTAAAATCATCCACCATTGCCTAAGTGAAACATAATTAATACACATCTCCTCCAACCCTATTTAATCAACTTGGTTGAAGAAGTTCACTTTCAATTTAAATGTCTAAAAGCATCATCATTCAGTGGGATTTTCTTTGTAAAATGCAAGTTACAAGTGGTAACCAACTTATTCCATTGCAGTGGGGGTTGAAACCTAAGCTTTGAGTGTATGTAGCATGTGGTTTATTAAATAGGGTCAAATCTCCTTTGACCCATTTTATACAAGTCGATTTTTTCTTTACTTAGGCGATAGTGGATTGTTATAATTATTTAAATTTAAATTCATGAACAAATTTGCATCTCCTAGTAAAGAGCTTTGGTGGTAGGTTTATACTGATAAAAAAACATTGACGTTTGCTTAGCCACCACCAACATTTTATAAAAATCTTACTATTGTTTACACAAACCTCACTATTTCACCAATAATTTCTTCCCACCACATGCAAGTTATTTCAATTTGAGAATCTCTCATATTTTTGCCATTGCATGAAGGTTATTTCAATTTCACCACTCTTAGGTGAATTTCTCAAGTTTTTTTAATTTCTCATCTAGTTTCTGCTATTTCTTTCAACTACAATTCCATTTTTGAATTGAAACAAATCTCACCAATGTTTTTTCCAATAACTAGGTTATTTTAACTGAAAATCTCTAATATTTTATCCACCACAAGGAGGTTATTTATATTTTATGAGTCTCATACCTAAGTCACATGGGCATAAAAATGAGCTTCAATTATCAAAATAGCTCATTGCAATATCTAAGATTGATCTCAGGGTGGAGCTATGGCACATGGAAGTTATTCATAGCATATCGTAGTTGTGGCATTGGAAGTTGTGAATTTCTTATGTGGCAGCCAAAATACCATTTATTTTTTACCACCATTTGAAAACTTAATCCAAACCCTCTAATGTGAAGTTCTTATGTTGAGAAGGGTTTTTTGCTAAAATGAAATATTTTAAGTATATGTTGTAGCTCCAAGGGTCATGCAACTCACCATGTAACAAGACAAATCTTCAAGTTTCTTTCTTTTTTTAAAAAAAAAAAATAAAGCTAAAAGTAATCTCAACATTGTTTCTTTCTTAACAACTCCAAATATGAATTGAAACAAAACCCTTACCCAAAAAGTCTTCTGAAATGTCTTTTGGCCTGAAAATGTAAATAAAGAATCACTTATTGTTTTCAAAGGCTTAGCCACCTTAGGCAATTGTAAATAGGCCAATAGCAATGATATGGCAAGGACCAATTCTAAAGAGATCCAACCTTCAATAAATAGGAAACAATTTCAATCCCTACCACTTATAATAACATTCATCTATGGTTTGATTAACTAATGTAGATATATCTTAAAAGTATTAGTTAGAATTTCCCCTTTTGAAATTTTACTAAAAACTCCCATCACTTAAGTTTGTCAAGACTAACATTTTAAGGTTTTCTTAGCAATATACTTGGAGAGAGCATCTTCTTTCCACCATAGTCATTCAAAATTTTCCAAATACTCTTTAAACACTATTTACTTTGTTTTTAGAGATAATTATTTCAAGAGTCTTTCAACTAAATGTCCTTTTAAAAAGTATGCTTGTTTTTCAACTTTTTCTGGCACACTAAATTTTCTTATTATAAAATTTCTTTCACCTATAACACCATATAATGTACATTATAATATATATGCATATCAACACCGTTACTTTTCATATAATATCCCTCATATTGATTGATGATGATATAACGAAGAATGATGAGTTATTGGAATTTGATGATGAAGATTGTGGAACGATGAATACTGATGACGGTTGAATCAAATTAATATCTTTCAATTGAATCACTTCTTGAAATCAATTGTAGCATTATAGTCCTATATATATACATGCAGGATAGGATTCCAGGTTGGAGAAAAGCGGACGCGGACTCAAACTGTTGACATCCACGACAAGGCAAACCATCGTCTCTTGGGTACCTCCCCAGCTGATTCTAACATTGAAGCCAAGGACAAGACAAATAGCTCCCCGTAACAAAGCTCATAGCTTTTATCGTACTATGCTCTCCACAGAGCAACTCGTCCAAAACAGTAGACTTTTTATAGTTCTACAAAATCCCAGAAGAAACAAAGAAACAGATCTTAAAGATACAAAAACCAAAACTGATTTTCCAACCCATCAAGCTGTATAAGAATCCTCCTGGAAACACGCAGTATGCCACAATTGGGCAATTCGCTAGAGTGCCGTAAAATCCACCTTCTCACACGTAGAAACTAGATTTTACAGGTACAATAATTAAGAAAAAATCACAAGACAAATCCATTGATGCTGCATTGGATTCCTTCAATAATAAGACATTTTTCATCGTCTCTAGACATTAAAACTAGATAAATAAATACGATTTTACAAAATTTCAAAATCTGGTTTATAAGAATTTCAGTAGTCACCCTCCAATGAAAAAGGATTACCACCGGGTTTTCTATTTGGATAATTATGTTGTTTCAAAGGAAATGAGAGTCACTATTTCAGCCACCCACAGCAGTTGCAATATATCCACAAATTTAAAATGCGATCTTCAGAATTATCATAGGCGGTACCAAATAACATGCCAACCCTTCCACCAAACTTCAATTGGTAGACATCACATAGGTTTATAAAATTGCTAATATCCAAGATAACATTTCTAATCAAAAAAATCTTGTTTATATTGCTTTCAAAATTTTTCTTATTTTCTTTGTAACAAAAAAATCAATTAGCCAATATCTAAAGCTTAATTCCACAAAAAGAGACACCAAAGAAAATGCTGTACACTTATATTTCGATGCATCTTTGTTGAACCTTTGCCTTTTCAGCATCAATGATAGATCGTATGAGGTTTACTGTTCTTTCAAGCTGCCCTTCAGCATTTACTACTACGTAGTCAAATTCATTCATTCTTTTCATCTCCTCTCTTGCAGTAGATATTCGCAACAACAATTTTTTCTGTGTTTCTGTCTTCCTTTCCATAAGTCTCTTCACCAAAGCCACTTCGCTCTCTGCAACCAAAAATATGAATAATGCACTGGTTCCTAGAATTCGGCGCAAAGTTGCTGCTCCTTGCACATCAACTCTCAAAACAATATCATAATCTTTGGACATGAAATCCCGAATCTGGACAATTGACAGAAATCATGAGGTCATTAAGTAGGATTCTAAAGGACAGGGTTCTAACAATTAAAATGCAGACATTTCAGCAGCTACTTCGTAATAAAATTTTCTACGATCAATTGTTTATCTGCCAATGTTGGATACGTAGAGTAAAGCTCATGTAAATAACTTATTAACAGGTCACAGTGATATCATATCAAATAACCCTAATCGTTCAACAAAATGTTCAGACTTCCCATTTCAGGTCTCCACCAAAACAGGATGGCAAATAGAGCATTCTTTGTATTTACTTGTACAACTATTGACGTGATGTACTGAATGCATGGAACAAATAAATAAGGAAAAAGCGAAAATGCTAAAAATACGTGTATTTGAATAAAAAGGAAACATTTCTTAACATTGTTTGAATAGGATGGGTAGCTTTCAAGAGGATGTCAGGCAATATTTTTTTTGTGCCGTTTGTCCATTCAGCTTCTGTAAAACTATATGAGAGAGTACCTTTTTTAGTAACATGCCAAGCAAATATTTTATTAATAGAAAAGTTGAATTAAGGTATAACCAAAATTGGTTCAGGTTCTTAAAGAAAATGAAAATAATAATAGTGATAATCCATGAAATAATATAACCATGTCAAGGTACTAATCCATATACAATTGGAAATACAAATATTAGTATTGTTAAATTCAAGACCCAAACATTTTATGTTTAACCCTCTTTAAAACTTTCTACTGCAAACTTCTTATCCCTAACTACCATACTATAGACTGCTTCCTTCACCCCCAAAGTTCAGCAATTCTTTCCTTCCAAGGTTTAAACATCACACGTGCGCCAGTAGAACACTGTTAATCCTAATAGTATAACAAGTTGCACCAATCCATCTACAAGCTGCTATTACATCTTATAAAGATTTTGCCCAAAGTTTATGCCAAATATGAACTGCCTAAATCTTGGAAACCCAAAATTAAAAAGCTGTAAACAAAGATTAAGCATGGGTTGGTACCGCAAGGTCAATAATCCTCCTTTTCCATGACGTTCAATGATTCTGTAATAGACATTGATGATGATCCTTGGTTGATTCATATTTAGGGATGCCTTTTAAATAATCAATTCAAAAACAGTATATTTTCAAGTATCATTCAAATTGATAATCAATAACAAATGCATTAATCTGTTGTCTGACGGGCGGGCATCATCAATATCAATAGGACTGAAAATGTTTTGTGTGTTGCTTTTTAGTCTGTCCCATCACTGCATACACTTCATTAGGTAAACCTTCTAGTGGTTTTCATGAAAAACTCAAGCCACACAATGTATTTATTTATCTTTAAAAAATTGCTCTCATGAGGAATGTTTTCTTTGTTTATAAAGAGTAAAGCCTTCAAATCATGGCAAATTGCTCAAGGTTGCAGCAATGACAACGAAGAAAGGTAACAAAATATATATTCTTTTAGAATTTTAAGTTTTCATATTAAAAAGTAAATCTAGTTAGTTATTATTGCTATCTATTAAAACTTTTCTAACACCATGTAATAATTAGGTCATATATGTAAACAAATTTTGAAATAGTTTTCCTCCATCACCAAATTTTATTTAAATTGTTTAGCCGACATGTAATGCTTTGTCAATGAGGCATAACTCAGTGTGGGCATGTAGCTGCTTGTTCTGCAAGTACCAAGTTCAATCCCAAGGGGCTATGCCAAGACACATGTTACTTGCAAGCATAGTAAAAATGCACGTTTAGGCTGTGGCATAAAGTAGACAACCCACCACAGAAAATCATTGTCAGATCCTTCACCTACCTTAATCCGTTAGTCCATGTTGTTAGGATTATAATGCTTTCATCAAGCCTATATACAAGTTGTGAAATTCTAAACTTGACTGTATAATAAGTAAATCAGTTGCATATAATGATGAATGTCAAAATTCCCTTGATGGAAGCACTGAAGATTGAAAACAAAATAAGAAAGCTAATAAATTACACTTGAGCACCTGCTGTTTTGGAATGCCTTTATAATCACCATATACGACTGCATACTCTAAAAGTTCATCTCTATTTATCAGAGAAGTGAACTCATCTTTACTTAGAAAATGGTAATCCTTCCCATCAACTTCACCTGGTCGTTTATCACGTGTTGTAGCAGTAACAACGAAATGAATATTCTTCTGTACTTCTTGCAATCGCTGTAATAAAATTTTCCCTATAAGAACAGATACATGTATAATAAACATTAAAAAAGAAAAAGCAACATACGTTGAAGTCTCTTGCATATCACAAGATTGATAATATCAGAATAGGCTTATTCATAGATCTTACTATTATTGAAAATAAAAGGGAAAAAAATCAAAACTCTGAGAACTAATATAAGGTTCATCTTTCTTCCCAAATAATGCAAGAATAAACAATAACGACTTTTTCAGAGCCATTTCAACTCTCTGATATGATTTCCAAGTTATTGTTCTACTACCAACAATAATTAAATCTGAAGAATAATTTAAAGGCAGATTTAAGGAAAGAAGATTATAAAAAATACAAATGTAAATAAACCATCCTGCATTGGCAAGGTGTGACAATCACCATCCAAACAAAATAGTACAAGGAGGAGCAAGACTTTCCTTCCAATTTAATTGTTTCAGATACTTGAATACCAATATCTGAAATGACCCATCAATACTATATAGATATGAAAACTACTTTTCTATGTGAAACTTGATAAAAACTTGTCCCTATATTGCTTTGGTCATGATTTTCACATATACTTTCAAAATAGAGTGTTTTTGTTATTTCACGGCTGAAACTATTGATGGCAGAATCTAATATTGAGCCCAAAACTTGAACTAATTTTGATATTGCCAAGTCAGTTCAGATCAGAAATAGATCTAGTTAATCTTTAAAAATATTTCATAAATAGACAATTTCTGCATTAAAAACCTCAGCTTTATATAATAGGTATGCTATTGTTGATTGCTTATCTCATGTTCCAATAATACAAGAAAATATAAACGTATTGAAATAAATTTGTCCTTATGTGGTCTTGACTAAGGATAAATATAGATGTAGATACATACATACATAAACATGCTAGAAAATTTTCATAGTGTTTCCTTCCAACTTTTACAACTCCTTGTCTCTTACTGATTTCCTCTGGAATCCAATTATTCCTATGCTTTTGCAAACTGTGGCTCAAAACATATAAATAAAAATAAAAAGTATTTTTAAAAAACCATGTGTGAATCACAACTACAATACCTTTTTTTTTTTCGGTTAAGGTGAAAAGAGTCGCAAACTCGATGCATAAAAAGTTGCTGTAAATGTATAAAAGCTTACAAAATATTCTTTCTAAAGGCATGAGTTAAGAAAGGGCGTGCAACCATGAAAATTAACAGAATCCAAACTCCTTGAGATCTTGAAACTATATCAGCATCCAACAACATCCTTCATTGTATACCTTGATAACAGCATCCTTTCCCACACCACTTGGCCCACTTATAACAAGTATCAAAGGTTTCGGTGCAGGCACCGATGGACTCGAATCAAGGGGTGAGCCTATCGCTTCTTCAATTTCCTCTAATTTTGAAAACTGCAAAAATTGGTGAGAGCATTTAGCAAAATGTTCTTCTCCAAGAATAGACAACGAAAAACAAAAATTCAAAGGCCGACATGCGTAGGTCTTGTCTTTAAATATAGCATGTTTGTTTTTGCTAGAAACTAAAACCTGGATTGACCAAAAACAAACAAATAACAAAAAGCATTCAACGATCAATCACATTTATGGTTATAAATGTAGAAGCTCAAGAAGAAAAAGCATATTCCAATGAACGATCAAACTAAGAACAGATTAAAATATATATAAACAGGCATGTGAGACAATGAAACCAAAAGTGCTTTTAAGAAGACAAAATATGCATTTTCAGATTTTAGCCAAAAACGAACTAAGAAGCTACCAGTCCTTTTGACGAAACGAAAATGAAGGCAAGCCTTTGAAAAACACAGAGAGAGAACTCCTTATTAAAAAAGAAATCAAATAACAAATAGGCACTCAATTAAACTGCAAGATCCACAATTGCGGTAACAACAAAGCAATTGCTTTTAGCTCAATCAGCCAAAACCCTACCAATACGTAACAATAACCAAACATGCGATTCTAATCCGATGAAAGAAGCCAAAAGCACAAACATGCAAGCTGCTGGACCAAACTGAAAACAGCAAAACTGAGAAAAGAACCGTTACATTCTGGCCATCGTCCTCTTTGCAGATGCAGGCGCCTTCCATGATGACAGAGGAAGACGAGAACAAAGCGCGAGGAGGGAGGAAACGGTGAGGAACGGCGGATTCAGCTTTGCACGAGTCGCAACTGAAACCGCATCGGGCATTGAAGGCGAATGTGCTTCGGTTGGTAGCGAAAGCGAAACGGAATTGTTCAAACGGCGTTATTGCTGTGTTAACTTTGCACGAAACGTGGCGGAAGCCATGACCAATACTCAGACCCAAGCGGCGTCCACACGCTTGCAATGTGCTGCTCATTCCGCGGTTTATCGCTGCGAATGCTGCTGCTGCGCGTAAGCATAAGCATGAGCATGTGCACAACTCTCATTTGCGTCGCTCTCGTCAAATCCGCGTCTGTATTTCTTCATTTTTAATTGCATTTTTGCGATTATCAGTGCTAATACATCTCAATTTTGCTTCCTCGACTCTGTTATTGGAAAGGCAGACCGTACCATACGCTTGTGAGCGAATCTGGTAATTTGTCTCTGCACTGTTTTCACACATACAAACAGCAACGATAATTTGAGTGCTTCCCGTTTCAGTTTTCTTGTCCTCCGTGAATTCCTATCGAATCTAAGACGACAGTAATAATCGACGCTTGATCTGAAGAACGAGGAGCCGCACCTTCTAAGATTTCATCCTTAAAGTACTTGAGGTTAAAAATTCACCTTCTAAGTTAGAACTAATGTACAAGGTACTCGTCTAAGGCATCTTAAATAGATTGCTTTTGTAAAAGGTTTCCAGGCTATTAGAACCCTAAAATAATTGTAATATAAGTATACTTTAAGATATAAAATTTAGCATTGCTCACTAAAATCAAACTCATGACTTAGAACTTTCAAATCAAAAATCCTACCATGATTTTAATATATCATTATTAGCCTAATTGAACTAATGCACAAGGGTTTCTACTCATCAAATGCATCTTGCATAGAAAACATTTGTAATGCTTCTTAAAAAGCTTTTTA
This sequence comes from Gnetum montanum, assembly GCA_015680685.1. Classification (NCBI taxonomy): domain Eukaryota; kingdom Viridiplantae; phylum Streptophyta; class Gnetopsida; order Gnetales; family Gnetaceae; genus Gnetum; species Gnetum montanum. Next base: position 528,879 of record MNCI01010504.1, read on the forward strand.
TCATACTTTCTTGATTAAATGATCGAGCCATCAATCATCTTTTTGATAATTGTTGTAAGCATTCATGATGCATTTCATTGAAGAAAGAATGCCCGTGTACAAGACAATGCATTCATGATGCATTTTATTGAAGGAAGACTACTCTTGTACAAGATCAATGTGTATAGTATTAATCAAACAATGAGCTAACCACTTGGGCTACTTATCCCAAGCAAAACCTTCTTAGATTTCTAGGTTAATCTTCTTACTTATTAATAATTATAAAGAAGGAATTCTAAGACTAAGGTAGTCTAACTAATCAAAAAGAATTATAGTGGATGTAATTAAATACATTCAATCTAGGGTTCACTTTATTAAAACTTTGAGAAGAGAAATCACTTATCCACTATTCTTTTTGAGGGAGTGTTGGAACCTAAAATAATTGTAATATAGTTACACCCCAAGATATCTAGTTCAATTAGAACTTTATAACTCAACATTGTCCATTGGAATCAAACTCATGAGTTAGAGCTTTCAAATTAAGAGTCTTACCCCTAGGCTAACAAACTATCTATCTTAATGGGTCCAGTTTATTTATCTTTGTACTTTTGGGTTTTATTATCTTTGTTCTTTATTCTCTTCCCTTGGTTTCAACCATCCTAACAACTCAAACCCACCATCATCCCCATGAAGGAAATAGATATAAAATGCACAAAGGGACAAGTGGAAAAAATCTTGTGAAAAAGTGCTTCATTCCATTTGAATATTTGAAGGCTTTTAACTTTGTTGATATTTGTTATTGAGGTTGATGAGTGGCAAGGTACCCTTACACTCAACCATACGAAACGAGCGTAGCACGTGCGATCCGGTCGAACTCCGCAGACTAAATGCCTAAACGCCCCATGGAACACTTGGGGTTAATCATTCGTTGTCTTCCTAGACTTACTTGTTGTTGTCATAGTGTGTGGTTAAGTAAGTCCGAGGTATATGATTTTTATGGTCTTTTATGATTTTTCTCCTATGCTAAAGCATGAAGGGTTGAGAAAGCTAACTAACTCTAACTAAGGACCTAAGTCTAAATTAACTAGCGTCAGCATCCGTTCCCACTTACTGTACACACCCTGAACTATGCAACTGTGGCTACCAAACGCTAATTGTTACTGGGATCACCACACGTAACGCACGTGCTCGAAGTGGTCGTACTGAGGCACTTAACTAGCCTAAATGTGATGAGCAGTCGATTCCTTGACTAGCTGTACACATCCGTAGATGCTCGTAATCAAGTTGTACTCATCCCACGTNTTTAGGGACTCCTATTGCGAGCACATGGAAAATATTCTATCTCTAGAGTGATCAAACTGCTAGAGTTTCCCTACTTTAAGCCTAGGATAGGAAATAAGGGGAGTGCCTCCTCTTATTTATAGATTTGGCAGCGAACTGCGATATTGCGTACGCGATATCGCAGGGGACGACGCGATATCCCGACGGCCGCAATATCGCGTACACGATATTGCAGGGGACGACGCGATATCGCGACGACCGCAATATCGCGTACGCGATATTGCGGTGCATGCGATATTGCGTCTCATCATACCCCCATGACTGAATGAAAACTCGTCCTCGAGTTCCTTAGAATAATATCGAGAAGGTATGGAATTATTGAGGGGAATGGAACTAATGGGATGACATGTGAATGGATCATTATTATAAGACTTGACAAAACTAGTGTTCATGACAACAAGGGTGAACACCTTATTACAATGACATCAGGCCTTAGTTGGCAGCTGAGAAAGAGAGAGAGAAAGAAGTGTTGCTACTGCCAATGCCAAGATTGCGCCTTCGTTGTTCACCTGCAAGCGCTTCATCGATCTTGCTCCTTGCATCACTGCTTCTAGCACGGCTCCACTCCAAGTGTTTGCTCCAAATCCAATCCGTTGTTGTATGATCATCATCTGCACACACAACACAATCATATATTAGCAAGGGTAAATGAATCATTATGTAATTAATACCTTACTTCGGTGTAGGTCCATTGGCTAGGTTTTGGTATGGCTGATATGGATCTGGGAATATATTAATGATGACTACCAGAGGTGTAGGGGTTAAGCAGAAAATCAAAAATTTCGGGGCAAGGAGAAAATTGAAAAAAACGGGCCTCGTACCCCCATGACTAATCGTGAACCTCCAATAGCATTAGAATGGAGAAAGAAAAAGAGTAAGAAAAGGGACAACTATGGCATCGATGAAATGGATGTCAAGATGGAAATAAACAAAATAAAATTAATTGCAAAATGTTAAGGAAAAGAAGTTAACAGATGCTCCAAATAGGAATGTCAATGGGTCCTCCCCAAAGCAGGCTTATGCCCTTAATGCCCTGACAAACCCACATTCAAAGAGTCTGTAAGCTCTGGGAATGTCATTGGAACAAGAGTTAAAGTCTTAATCGTAAGAATTTACCAAAAAGAAAACAATGCATCAACCAAAATATATACACTAATGATACAACCGGCAATGAGGTGAATAATGGAGAGAAGGATGGAGAGAAGAGAATGGAATGGAATCCCAAGGACAAGGTGGTGTATAGCCTCGTGTGTGTTTTATGATTAAGATGACTTGGCAAGTCTCATTCCAACTCCGACCTTGAACCAACCACATCCAGTGACTTCGCATCAATGCATACGGTTAAACCATCCACTTGGATAACAAGAATGCATCCACCAAGAGCCACCACCATTCTGACGAAACAAAGGAGAGAATGGGAAGCGAGAAGGGCCTTAGTTAGAGGGAACACTTTTGGTTCCATCACCAGTGCTTGTAGCCCAAGTTTATTCATCTAAGGGGTGTGCTTTGAATTCTTACTTTCTTTGTTTGTTTTTTTTTTTTGTGTTTTTATGCGTGAGAACCACACCATGCAAAGACTTCTTATTTTTATTTTCTCAGTTTCCGATAGTTGGGTAACATCGGAACGGTAAGAAAACTCAAGAAAAAACATTCAAGCACCCAAGAGAATGACCAACACAAAAGCATCAAGTTCCCTTGAAGTCACACCCTTTTCAATCCTTGAGTCCTTCCTTAGTTTGAGAAATGCCCAGTCACCGATTTGTTTAAGTTCTTATTAGAAGGGGACTGTACATTCCCAAGTTGAGAGAAACCATAGAAATTGGTGGATGGATGGATGATTTGCTTTTCCATTTGAGCTTTTTTGTTTTGTTCTGTCTTTCTGTTTCTCTGTCTTTCCATTTTTCTTCAATCGCACGAGATCTTACTTAAAATTTTAAGTCTTAAATTTTTCTTCTCTATCTCGCTGCTTGAAGAAAATGAGCTCCGCAGATCAGCAACCTTATGCCTCTTCTCCTCATGACCATGCCCACGCTGCTAACTCATTGCAATGTTCGGGTAATGATCCCCCTACTAGCTCTTCACGGAAAAGATCTTGCACGCTGGATCCTACGGAGAATGATGTGAATCTAGAGTTCTGTACCTTATTTTTCCTAAGGATGGGTTTTATGAAAAAACAAATTTCCATCAATTGGTGTATGCTCTCACTCTCGGTTGAATTTGCATTATATATCAAAAACAACAAATTCGGCCGAGGGTGAGAGCATACACTAATTGATGGAAATTTGTTTTTTCAGAAAACCCATCCTTAGGAAAAATAAGGTACAAAACTCTTGTTCTTTGTCCAGAAGGCATGAAAATTTGGGTTTTTAAATCTTGTTCTTCGTCCAAAAGTCATGAAATTTCTTACTCAAAGAACTTTTTACTTGTAAATAAATAAGATTTTCTCGGCCAATTTATAGATATATATTATAAATATATAACTAAGCTAGTTTTTATTTATTTAACATTTTCATTTTTATAAATTTGTTTCCCATTATTTCCCTCTTAAACTAATACTCTTGGTGCTCAAATACTTATAACAGTCACATACGAACTCCAAATTGAATTCTATTTAAACCTACAAGATGCTTATCAAGTGCTCTACCTAGTTGTATGTTGAATCATATTTGAGCTTCACTTATCATAGTCACTTAGTTCAAATGTGAAGACTTTATAGTATTTTTAGCAAACTAGCAAATCTAATATCTCAAGAATCGTAACTTCGATTTTAGTGAACCAAGGATCAAAATTAATGTTTTTGAACATCTCAGAAACATTAGTAAGGTCAAATTCTATGTAGGATACCATCCTAAAGTACTTCCTTAACAAAATTAATTTATGACATATTTAATTATAATTAAAAATAAATTTCGAATTCTAGTTTAATGATAAAAAGTAACAAGGGATATGGTTTTGATAGGGTTAAGGTCCAAAATTGCTTCATGAACAAAGTATTATATAATCACATGTGCATAATAAAAATAAAAAATGCATAACTAGATGTGCATAATAAAGCATAAATGTGTATAACTAAATTTGCATACTAAAGATTGAACATACATAATTGAATGTGCATAAAGAATAAAATATGCATACCCAAATACTTATAAAAACATAATAACTAACAAAAAGAAAAACTTCCAAGGGTAATTGGATTTTAATATTTAATCATAAAATATATAGTTGATCTATGACTAAGCTTCAATCGTAGTAAAACAAAAATATAAAACTTTAAGAAAAAAACCTAGCAAGCTTATTGTATTCACTTATGTAAGAAACTAACAAAAACAACAAAAAAAACAATAGTAATCATAGTAAAAATAGTAACATAATCATATGATTTAACCATGAATATCAAAGCTAATTTATTGAAACACATCTAGCAACATTAAAGAATTAATCACATATAATAAATTAAATAACTAAACCTTTGCAATTTTTTAGGTTGTGACAAAAATCCTACTAGTAATATTGGTTGGATTGACTAGTGGTAGTGAATTACTTGTAGAGTTAGGAATTATGCTAGATGGTTTGAAAAGCAATTTGCTAAGTGTAACCATTAAGTTGAAGAAGATATTGCATAATTTATAAACCAAATGCAAATTCTTTTAGATCAAAATCCCTTTGATTTTGAAACTCAAAATGCTTTGGCTAAAGCTTGCTATTCTAAATAATTTTGAGATACCTATAAAGCTAAAAGTACTCTCCTTAAAACTTGCATGGGTTAGGTAAAAATTGAAGATGAACCTTGTACGGAATTTTTTAAATTTCTAAAAGGAAAGGGTCAACTACGTAAACTAGAATCACTTTATATAAATGATTCCATCATTAAAGATTCTAAAACTATTAATAGCTTTTTTGCATATCATTTTTGTTCTGAAGGTTTTAGCATAAATCCTTCTAGGCCTCTAATATGCATACTTCTTATCTTATAACAAAATCACATTGAAGTATTCTTGAATTAGAAATTGCAGTGAAAGAAATCAAAGAAGTGACTTTTAGCTTAGTAGATGGTAAAGCTCAAAATTTTGATGATTTTCTTATTGAATTTTAAAAAAATCATTGGGACATTATTAGAGATGATATCTGATGAGTGGTGAGGTACCCCTACACTCAACCATACGAAACGAGCGTAGCACGCGCGATCTAGTCAAACTCCATAGACTAAATGCCTAAACGCCCCATGGAACACTTAGGGTTAATCATTCGTTGTCTTCCTAGACTTACTTGTTGTTGTCACGGTGTATGGTTAAGTAAGTCTGAGGTATATGATTTTTATGGTTTTTTATGATTTTTCTCCTATGCTAAAGGGTGAAGGGTTGAGAAAGCTAAGTAACTCTAACTAAGGACCTAAGTCTAAATTAACTAGCGTTTACCGTACACACCCTGAACTATGCAACTGTGGCTACCAAACGCTAATTGTTACTAGGATTGTAACGATGGAAAACGTCAGTTGCTAGAAAATACCAAACGAAAATCCGTGTACACAGTCTTAACCACAGATCCGTGCGAGGGCCGTGCTAGAGAAAACGAATCCACGGTGCCCTGAACGGTCTTGTCGATCAGACAGGGACTTACTCAATCAGTAAATTGACAAATATTACGATATTATGCATAGTATATGGATATTCCGTGGAATAAATTGATTGGACGAATCGAAAAGGGAGTAGAAAACGATGTAAATAGATTGAAATAACAACAACGTTAACGTGACAAGGGGGATCGAATTTAAGAGGAATGCGCAATTCCAAGATCTATGCTTTGACTTGAAGAATGAGAATATCGTGTACAAAATTCCAATGGTAAATCTCACTTATCTTGTGCGAAGCATACACAAAATAATAAGAAAAGTGTTCAACAAGGAGTACAGAATGAAGCTCGGTCTACCTCGTAAGCCAAAGATGGGATGCAAGGGTGGTCAAGCCTGGATGTCTATCGATCAACTATTTCTGATCAATAGATTTTGTCAACCGCACCAGACGATCTCTCGATCTCTAATCTGCTCCTTTTGCCTTGGGTAGTCTCTACTCAAATGGCCAATGATCACCAATGGAGAGAACTGTATTTTTTTTTCACCAAAGGACTGATCGCTCCTGCTGTCAATGCTCAAAGATGTCTCCTGTCTCTGCTCAAAGGTGATAACTACCAAAAGTTGAAGATGCCGATCCCTGATTCCTTCATCAACTGGAGTATTTATAGGTTTGGTAGTACGTGGAGAAGGCACGGCCCTGATGACACGTGTCTCAAACCTTCAAAATACCGTTGACTTAGCAAATTTTATGTTGAAACTGGTCACGTAGCATCACGTCTTTTAGAAAAGGGGGCAAAGTACACTGTCAACCACTTCCGCTAAAGCTGCTTCGTGATTACGCATAATACGCTCATTAGCGTATTGTACGTGTGGATAGCAGATGCGTATCTAGTACTGCTTTAGCTAGCTTTACGTTGTATTACACTTGTTTACGCTGCGTTGCGTGGCAGAGTGTAATAGAGCATGGGAATAGTTGATTCCAGCCGTTTTACGCTTATTCACACCACGAAGCGTAATAGAGCGTAAAAATGATCAACTTTACAATAAATTATGCTTATCTGTGCTGCGTAGCGTAATGAGTGTAAAGCGACCAATCTGCAAAAAAAAAGAAGAAATCAATCTGCCGCGCTTCCTTTGACTCTGACTTTGCTTTTTTTTGAAGCTCGTTATGTTGCTCTGCGTAACAGAGCATAAATTCAGCCCTGAATAAAAGACTTGGTGGAATATGCGACAAGTCTTTCTGATATCGGGTTATGTTAAACAAAGTTACGTTGAGCGACACTACGCTATGTTGTGTAATGTAGCGTAAAGACAGAAAAACAAAGTAAGGTCTAAATTTGCAGGAAACTTGGAGACTCGATGCTGTGCGCCTCTTTGCCTTGTTCTGTTTTCTAGATTCCTATCGCAAACCTTCGCCCTAATTGTGAATCTTCGCCTAAGGCCGATTCGTAATTTCTACGGTGTTTCAATGGCCCCTCTTTGTTGACGTTTAGAGGGCTTGCCTAAAAGACGTCGACAAAGAATACAAAACACCGGATAGGTAAAAGTACCAACAGCGTTCGTCAATGGTTACTCAAGTGTCGTCCTATCAACGCAGAAGTGCAGAAATGAGGGGAACGGGAGATAAAATGGTACATGAGGGAATTTGTATAGAGGTAAGAGAAAGGTTCGGGGAAGACTCAAATGAGGTTCAGGGAAGACGCAAACATGTGAGTATAGTGTTCTTCATGCATAAGCACTTGGGCCTTCTCTTGTGGTTGCATTTGCATGGAGTTATGCCGTCATTTTGTAGATGAAGGGGCTTGCATAAACAAAGTGTGTTGCGTCTGCGTGGCCTGGATGAGTTGTTTTTCATCCATTATGCCGACCCACTCTTTTTTTTGGCCTCCACTAGGCAAGTTGCATTACGCCGGTTTATGGACTTGATTGTAATGCAGATGCGGAAAAGCGTATGCACGTTTTGCATAAGGGAAATAGATGGTGGAGATGTAGGGAAGTAAGAACTAGAGGTAGGATTATGGGGAAAATAGGGATGCACTCCCGAGTGGACAGGCTAACTTAAGTGGCCATCTCAAAACATCGTCTGTATTTCATCGCTCCGATGAACGCGCCTCTGAACGACATCCTCGTAGCAAGTAACCTATAACCAAAGAAGAAAATAGAGGGCACCATTGCTCGGTCGAATTACCAGAGAGGTTGTTGAAACAAGTACTGTTTAGGGTGAGACAGAGTGAGCGGGCCGCAAAGGAGGAACTGTAGCACAAGGCCAGGGTCTTCATCGTTGACGCTCGGCCCAGCATATCATCGCCAAAGATTATCAAACTCAATGCACCCGACTGGTTATGCAAAGAACCAGCTAGGTGAATCTGTGAAGCCAGAGCCTGATAGTGATGATGAGCGGAGATCCACAAGGTTGTTTTTGATGAGAACTCCTTTCGGGCTCCGTTCGGTGAAACTAAACTCTCAGAGGTGCCACTGCTGTAGTGGGGGCAGTGACAGCATCTCCGAGAGGTCAATAGTATGCCTTTCAGCACATTCGAGGAATCAACAGAATGCCTGTGAGGTCGCGATGCTGGGACTGTCCCAACATCCCACCCCATTTGTTTTGTAGCCGCACGGAGATGATTACGCTCGCTTGATTTGCATGATGGCGATCTGTAGGTCCCAGTTTTAAGTCCTGGTAGACTGTCGTTGCTGGTTTTAAGTCTCAGCAGACCATGGTCCCAGTTTAAAGTCTAGGCGGACTGAAAAATGCTAGTTTTACGTCGTAGCGGACGGTGGTTGAGCTGATTTATGGTCTAAGTAGACCGTGCTGTGGATGTCAGTTTCATGTCTTAACCCAAGGACAGATCTGTGCTAGTTTCACGTCCCAGTAGATGGATACTTACCTGTGCCAGTTTCATATCATGGCGGACAGCCGGTGCTAGTTTAGCATCATGGTGGACACATGTAGGAAATGCCAGTTTCACATCTTGGCAGACCTGTACAACATTGCCAGTTTTACGTCATAGCGGACTATTACAACTTGCTAGTTTTACGTCGTGGCGGACGATTGTTGCCAGTTTAGCATCATGGCGGATGTGTGAAGGGAATGCTAATTTTACGTCATAGTAGACGAATGTTGCCATACCTGATGTTAACACTAGATACACAGCTAGATGTAGTACCGCTTCAGATATATATGATTCACGGGATTCGGTAATTCATTGCCGTTGATATCTGCTAGCTTGAATGCGCCATTGCCATACACATAGGCTACCAAGAAAGGGCTCTCCCAGTTTGCAGAGAACTTGCCTACTGGTTTACAAACGGCCTTGAGAACCAAATCTCTCTTCTTGATAGGACGTTGTTGAAGATTATGTCGATGCTTCTGCCTCTGCTTATCTTGATACTTTTCGATGGTATTAAGCGTCTATATTTGCCTCTCCTCGACTGAATCCAAATCCATGATTTGAGACTTAATGTGTTGAGCCTCATTTATAATCGTGGAGAGGACCATCCATAGAGAAGGAACCTGTAATTCGAGGGGCAGCACCACCTCGGATCCATAGACTAGGCTATAGGGTGTATTGTCTGTAGCTGTTCTGCATGTGGTACGATACGCCCATAGCACATAAAGGATCTTTTCATGCCACCGTCTCTTGTTGCTGTCGAGCATTTTCTTGAGTAAGTTGATAATGACCTTGTTTGTCGCTTCAGCTTGACCATTCGCTTGCAGGTACTAAGGTGAGGAAAAAGATTGTTTGATGCCGAGATTGTCACAAAAGGATTTGGTTTCCAAACAACTAAACTGTGGCCCATTGTCAGTCACGATAGTCATCGGGAGGCCAAATCTGGTTACAATGTTATCTAGAATGAAGTGACAGATCTGTTGCGACGTGATCTTTCACAAAGGGATGGCTTCCACCCACTTCGTGAAGTACTCAGTGGTGGTGATTATGAAGCTATGACCTACAGAAGATTTCGGTGTGATAGGCCTTATAATGTCTAATCCCCATCGTTGAAAGGGCCATGTTATCTGAGTTGTGTGTAGTTTTGTAGGTGACACGTGTATAAGGTTTGCGTAACGTTGACACGTGTCACATGTTTTAACCTTCGTAAGACAATCTTTTTCCATGTACGGCCAATAATACCCTAAGCGATGGATTTTAGAGGCCATGGCTCGTGGCGCTACGTGTCCTCCGCATAATCCCTCATGGACTTCACCGACTATACGTTGCACCTGATCTTTGTTAACGCAAGTAAGCAGTACTCCATCAAAAGAGTGTCTACAGAGGGTACTATCTCCTATGATGACGTACTGCCTAGCTCACTTGCGGATTGCAGCTTTCTGCACGCATGTTAGTTCATGCGGTGGTTCGCCAGGTAAGAGGTAAGTTTTAATGTTGTCATACCACTCTAGCGTTCTATCTTCGAGCAGTGAAGATATTTGTGCCACCTAAATGATAGGATCTGTACAATCTATTATTAGTGTAGGACAGGTGTCGAACAGGTGTGATGACACGTTTAAAGCTAATGTAGCTAGTGCATCGGCTAGTGTGTTATTGTTTCAGGGCACGTGTTGGGCATCGATCGTTGTGAACTGCTTTAGAAGATCTTTAGCCATATCGCAGTAGGGCTGTAAATGTACAGCCTTGTAGGCGTAGACTCCTGTGATTTGATTTATAACAAGCATCGAATCGCCCCTAATTGCCAGGTGTTGAACATCAAGCTCTTTGGCTGTTAATAATCCCCTAAGGAGTTCCTCGTACTCTGCCACATTGTTCGTACAGGGAAAGGTCAAGCGGTAAGCATGAAGACACACATCCTCAAGTGATAGCATAATGACTGTGGTGGCACTACTGTCTCTAGTGGTTGAAGCACCGTCAAAATATAACGTTGCTTCAGGGCCTGTGAAAACAGGGCTTAAACTATGTACATGCTCATCCGGAAATTCAAGCTCTATGGTTGCCTGACTGTCAATAGGCGAGGTTATTAATTGGTCAGCTATCGCTTGGCCTTTCGTAGAAGATTGACCAATATAACGCAGATCGAATTCTGCCATGATAGCTTTCCAACGAACTATTTTACTACTTTTGTACAGATTATGCGTAATAGCCCTAAGGATGTTATTTTTGCAGATTATGTTGACCTGACTATGAAAAAGATAATGTCTGCACTTTTTGAGCGTAAACACTAATGCTAAGTAATTACGCTCTACTTTGTTGTACCTCGTTTCATACGCACATAGAGCATGACTCAAGTAGTAGATGGGTACTTCTGACCCATCATCTCTCTTTTGACAGAGTAATGCAGCTAAGGCTACGTCTGACGTTGCGAGGTAAATGTAAAATGGTTGATCCCTTTGTGGTGGGAAAACTGTTGGCAAGCATTGAAGCTCTTGTTTCAAGCTATCAAACGCATGCTGACAATCATCTATCCATTCGAAATTAATTCCCTTTTTGAACAAGTGCTGCATAGGGTGTAACTTATCTTTTAGTCTCTAAATGAAACGCCTGATAAATTGCAACCTCCCTTGCAATCCGCGTAATTGCTTGAGATTTGTACGGGGTGTCAATTCAACAATGGCTTTGACTTTGTCAGGGTCTACTCGTATACCAGTTTCTGATACCACAAACCCTAGCATGCGTCCGGTTTTGACTCCAAATACGCATTTCTTTGGGTTGAGCCGGAGGTCGTATTTAGAGCATCTTTTAAGGACTAACTTCGGATCCTCCGAATGATCTTCTGACCTTATAGACTTAACAGCTATATCGTCAACATAATCATTCAGTCTCCCTAGGAGATAATCGCTAAAGATGTACTCATAGCTCGTTGATACGTAGCTCCGGCATTTTTTAACCCAAAAGGCATCATGGTGTAGTAAAAGGTCCCCCAGGGTGTCATGAAGGTGGTCATCAGCTGGTGTTCTGGGTTGATGCGTATTTGATTGTAGCCTGAGAAGCCATCCATGAAGGATAAAAGCGCATGCCCAACAGTTGTATCCACTAGTTGGTCGATACTCGGTAATGGAAAATTATTTTTGATTGTAGCTTTGTTTAAGTCTCGGAAGTCTATGTAGATGCGTAGCCCTCCGATCTTTTTAGGAACAACTACAATGTTAGATACCTAGTCTGAGTAATCAACCGCACGAATGAAACCAGCCTGGTACAGTTTAGTGATCTCATCACGTACTGCTAGCACGACTTCTGGCTTAATCTTTCGTGTTTTCTGTCTAACTACTTTGATATGGGGATCTAGGATTATGTTGTGTTGTATTAACCTTGGGTCTAGTCCCGACATATCTTCGTATGACCATGCGAACTCCGTTATGTTGTTCTGGAGGACCTGTCTTATGTCATTGTGTGCCTTTTGGTCTAGTAAGGAGCTAACCTTAAGAGTTTTAGTCTCACCTCTATGCGTAACCATAGAGACCTCGTTAAGGGGGTCTTTGGTTACATCTCCAGCTTCCAGATCTAGCGTGCGCATCGATTATTCTGGTTAGTCTAGAGATGTTTCCAATGTCGCTATGGTTGTGTCATCGAGGGCAAGGTTAGTCTCTACTAATGTGGGATCAAGTTTTCTAATATTTTCTCCGTGTGGACCTGTTAAAATTAGGAGCGCAGATAAAGTTTCGTCCATTTGTCAATTATCCTGCAAAATTGTCAAATATGAAAGTAATTAGAAAGTTGCTAAGTTGGATGCTATAAGTATTTAACGAATAACGCTTGGTTTAGTCTAAAAGAAAAAGGATGTGATGTGATGTCTCTCAGCGTGAGAAGCTAACTGAATTTTGGACATCGTGAACAGCCTGTAATTAATGTGACCTGATTACAAGGAGATAAGAAGCAATAGTTTAAGGTCGTTTTGGACCGTAATGCATGCGATATCTGTTGTAATTAATGCCTTGATTTTTGGGTTCCAGCTCATTAGTATTTGGGCAAGTCTTGCTTAAATCAGGCATCAAGTCGGTTAATTTTGTATATAAATAGGCAGTTCTTTTCGAGAACGGGCTGTTGGCTATCGCAAATTTGAATTCTTGGCTGTCATAGAGAGAAGGAGAAAGAGAAAAATATTGTAGCGCATTATTTATGAAGACATGAAGATGTGAAGACTGCAACAATGTCACCGAAAGTTAGAGGGAAGAACGCGAAATTGGCAAAGATCGACGAAGTACAAGGGAGCCTGCAGCGTGCTTCGCAGGCTTTGGTTGAAGTGAGGGATATCACTCCCCTGAATCGGTAGGTCATCCCTGGCTTATTTGTGTTGCTTTCTGTGATATGCTTCTTCTTTACGGTGTTTATTCTTTTTGCGTCATTCTGCGTAAATTAGAGTTTTAGGCTATGGACCTCGCGTTAAAACGAGGGTTTATACAACAATGTTGCATCTATCACCGTTTTCTGGGACAAACCTTGTACTGTTACAAGGGTTTAGGCGATTTTGGCTGTATAACTAAAGCATAATTTGTAAATTTTCTATTGTTTTAGCATGCAATCAGAATCTAGACGATAATGTATTTATTATTTGTACAGTATCATGTTGAAACCCGTCCTAATCGTCTTGGACATAGTTAAGGTTTTATGTTGTATAAATCCAATCGTACCCAATGTTCCTCCCCCTCAGACTCGGTTGCAGGGGATGGCTATATGGTTCCGAAAGGGTGCACTAGAGTTTCTACAATTTTTGCTTCATAACTACAGTATTATTGTGTGGTCGCATCTGTCAGGGGATGTGGCTAGCACTATTTTGGAACACCTGTTAGTGGGTTCTACGCACGGAATCCTGGCTTTCTTGACAGACGGGGCTATCGATACTGGTCGTCCCCAAGACCGTGAACTTAGCGCCAGAGGGTTGAGGTGCTTAAGTTGGATCTGGAAAATGGCCAGGTTTAGCTGTTACCATGCGTACAATACTTTGTTTATGACCCATCATGTCTCGACTTACTTTTAGAACCCACCAGGCATAGTGTATTATTCGGGCGGGTAAGTTGTTTTACTAGCAGTATTGTCAATATGTTTCTAATGCCTAGATTTGTGAAGCATAGGATAATAATGTGTTATATGATACAGGTTTTTCATTAACGAAAATGGATTAGTAGGGAATAACGATACATTGACCTGGACCGAAATAGCGATAAAGGAGTTTACCTCCACCAGCAACGTACGCGCCGGTGTAATGGGACAGATGTCCTTTGACATTCATGAATATCCCACCCGTTATGCTGATTCTTTCAAGAATTTTCAGAACCTCGGGTGGTTACATGAAGAATGGACTTTGGATCTACCCCTTACCGTCGCGGACGTGCAGAGGAAACTTCCTTCATTTCCTTTGCCATTTGGACTTGGTGAGGTTTCATTGTTGTTATTAGTTACAGTATATTATATTGTTTTTGTTTTGTCTTTTGAAATGTTGCGTAATAGGGTTTTTGCTGCTTTGACATGTGCCTTATGTTATTAGTCAAGGAATCCCGGGAGATTACCATCACGATTTCTGGCCACGAGGCGAACACCCTCCTTTTCCACTATGGCGACATTAAGGAGGCACAACGCTGGCTCGGCCATGCGGTGGCCCCAGTTGCGTTGGTCACCAAACTGCGGGAAGCAAGGCTAATGCATTTATTTCTGGCTGTAACCCCTGATGTCCCTGCCAGTGAAATGTTAACGTTGGTTAACTCCTTCAGTGAGAGGGCTGAGCGTTTTTGCATGCGCGTGCATCACGTGTGTGTAAACTTTGATATTGACACTCAGCTGTTTGGTGACCTCTTCGACGTCCCCTCTGACAGTCTTCCCATAGAGGAAAAGTTGAGGAGGAGCCTTAAATGTCAGGAGGAGCTGGAGGAGTGGCTAGGGACCAAGAAGAAAACCAAGGGGATCCCTTGCGAAAAGATTGAATTAGAGGTCACCAAGACTATTTATCCCCTCTTCCGAGCTTGAGCCTTCCCCAAAACACTCTTGCAGGGAAGGTTATTTACTATAGAATAGGCCTGTATTATGCGAGAGGTGATGGAGGAAGGGACCTAGTTCGACTGAGCAAGCTATTTCGCCAAGGGGTTACGCACTGAAATGATCAAGCTTCGCCAAAAGCTTGAGTCTTGTTTCAGTGTGCATTTCACCTTCTTCATAGCTTGCCTTCGGTGTTTTGCTAAATTTTTGGTTGTCCAGAGGAATGGGGTCTGGGTACAGCAAGACCGAGACCAGCTATCCAAACCTTGGATTTCCCATATTTTCGGCACTACCCGGGGATAGGATCCTTCGGAGGAAATTGGGGAGTCTCAGTCGATAACAACAAGAGATTTAGTGGTGCCTCGAGTGCGGGGCCTTGACAGTGTAGGTGGGGTGGTTCCCACTTACACCGATGACACGTCGCGGGGAAAGCGCCTAGCTGCAGAGATAGTAGATGCCTTGGTTTAGCATAAAAGGCCTCGCTTAACTGAGGCACCTGCGGAACCAGCGGGTGGCACAGACAGAACTATGTAAGTCAGAGTTCAACGGAGTAAACCTCCGCCTGGTAAGCGTAAAGACATAGTGAAAGTTATTGCAATTATTGTATCACGCAAATTTATTCAAAGTATTTTCAATTGTTTAAATGTGTTATGTGGTATGAACAGGGAGATCTATGGAGTGGTTGACCCCTGAAATAGGGGCAGTGGTATTACGGTGTGGAGAAGGGGCCCCAGTTTTGGAAGAGGAGGCCCCGGCTGTTAGAATAAGTGACGCACAGACCCTTGTGCGTGAGGAGAGAGAGGAGGTGGAAAATGTTGATGCACCCCCACTACATCAGGTAGAGGTCAGTGTATTAAGACATTTTTAGGAATTCTATTAATAACTAGAAATTTTGACTGAGTTACGCTACAGATGAACAAGGTGCATCCCCGTCCGCCGTTGTCAGCAGAGTGTGGGGGGAATTCCCTGATAAGTTTGACTTCATGGAAGGCGTTGTCAATGATATGGTCGAGTGCCTCGAGCACGTGGATCCTGGAGCTGGTATGTTACTGCTACTGTATGCTTATTTTATTATACAGTTGTAATGTTTTATTTGCGCTTGATAATGTTTGTTATCAGGAGCTCGCCTTCGATGGGTCCCTACGGAGCCCATTGACTTGGACACAGTGGAGCCTTCATCAGACGGGGCAGTCGTGCCATGCAAAATTTATGAGGAAATGCGTAAATGTGCATTACGCTTGACTCACTCCTTATGGGAGAGTTAAAATGTTAATGAAGACCTCTGGAAGAGACTGCAGAGGTCAGAGAAGGAAAGGGTGTCTCTGACCAAAGAGGTCGGAGACTTAAAATCGCGATGTGAATTCCTATAGGTACAAGGAATAGGTGAAGAGGACTGGCATACAGCTATTATTGACTACACTCACTATTGGACCATAGTCAAGAACAGTGTGCAAACCTGTCGAGAATTGGTGGAGCAGAGGATGCAAATAGAGCTGTTGGCCCAGAAAAACCAAGACTGGAAGGATTTTTGCGCAAATGTGCAAGAATGGGGGCAAAAAGAGAAAGATCATAAGCATCTGTAAAAGTGAGAAAGTATCGCTTATCGTCAACACTATCGAGATTCTACCGTCGAAGCTCAATCCTTGCGGGTATTCCTCGATGTCATTGGCGCATCCAAAGCCTTCGAGAAGTTCCAGGAGCAGGTAACAGTAAGCACGTCCCCGGAGAGAGAAATTGCTCTTCCTGGGGGCGAGACCACAGTCCCTACTTTCTTCCCTAAACCACCCTGATGGACTAGTGTGGAGAAAGGAAAGGTAAAGGCTGGAACCGATCTGGGGAATGGAGTATGGTCTGAATTAACTGAAGATGAAATTATGTAGTGCCTATGGGTCGATTTAGATCAGCTCCCCTTTGCTGAGGAAGTAGGACCATCGCGAGTAAGTTTGAGTGTTATTGAATTCAAATTTTTTGATTTATCCTATCATGGCTTTTACTGATGTATTTACTGTATATAGGTACAAGGAGTGGATGAAGAAGGTAGACAAGATGAGGAGCAAGTGCAGGAAGAAGAGGGTAATGATGCAGACCGTCCTTTTGGGGAGCCAGTGCTAGCTCCAGAACCCCGTGAAGATGTCATTCCTCATGAAGGAATGGCCTCTAAAAGGGACGACCCACTTGAGGACAATTTGTTAGGCTTAGAAGTAGACCTAAGGGATACTGGTGACAGTGGTACTAGAGGGGATGCGTAATTGTGATTTACGCATGATTTTATTTATGAAATTGAACAATGGCAATATGAGTGTTGGCCAGATTACTCACGAGATTTTGTTTATGGTTTTCATTTAATTTTGTTTAATTTTATGTCTTTATTTATGCAAAGCGTAAATAGATTTGAATAATTTTTGTTATTATGACTATAGAATGGAATTGCTAGTTTAAGGCCATTGCGGGCCGTCAGGTAACGTTTGCATAAAATACAAATGGATTAGCTAGTTTTAGGCCATTGCGGGCCTTTGCTAGTTTAAGGCCATTGCGGGCCATCGCATAGCATTTGCGTAAGATAAGAAAATGAATGAGTTTGCTAGTTTTAGGCCATTGCAGGCCTTTATTTAGTTTTAGGCCATTGCGGGCCACCACTAGTTTTAGGCTGTTGCGGGCCATCGCATAGCATTTGTGTAAGATAAGAAAATGAATGAGTTTGCTAGTTTTAGGCCATTGCAGGCCTTTATTTAGTTTTAGGCCATTGCGGGCCACCACTAGTTTTAGGCTGTTGCGGGCCATCTACGTAAGTCTAGAAGTGTAATTGATAAAAATGTACATATCTGCATAATTGTGCTAATATGACGAATAACAGTCAAGGAGCGTAAATGACGTAAAATGAGGAATGTAAATAGCGTAATGGACAGAAAGTGTAAATACATATATGTATATTAAAGAAAACTGTCAATCAAATTTGAGAAGCGTAAACGGAAAACTAGTGGAAGTGTAACGATGCGTGTAAATACCACTCAAATCAATCGCCAGCCCGCAATTATTTCTTGATGGCCTTTACGTTTAGTGATGCGTAAGGGCGGGGAGATTTGTGACCTGATTCTTCCATACCATCCTCATCTCCCTGAAATGGTAGGTCAGCCCAGGCTAGGCTATCATCATTCGTTTTGGTTTATTCGGGAGTTCGGACATGAGTTTGATCTTAAGGCATCTTGATCTCTGAACTCCGTTCCTCCTCTATGTTGTTGAAAGTCCTAGGAGTTATTTCATCACCGTGTATTACTACTTCTCCACCTGCATAAGGGAGATGTATCTCTTGATGTATTGGTGATGAAACTGCCCTCAGTTGGGCTAGCCAGGACCTCCACAGGATTAGGTTGAAACCGGGCATCTCCTCAACAACAAGAAATGTGGTGTCTGTTGGGAATTAATCCCCTACCATGAATTCGATATGCACCGTCCCCTTGACTTGCACCCGTGCCCCGTTGAATGACTTTAGGCACGATGTCGTTGTAGGACTGATCTGGTCGACCAGGCCCAACTTATCCACTATAGGATAAGGGATTACATTTGTAGCCGCGCCATCATCAATGTGCACCCTCCGGATTTGGTATTGACCAACCCGGATGGTGATAAACATGGGTTTTATCGTCACTTGACCTTTCTCTGGATCATCTTTGATGGATTTATCATGAAAGTTCAAAGGGGTTGGTTTAGGTTGCTCAGCGGTGGGAGGAAGCAGGACTGAATGTATTGCTTCCTCTTTGGCTGGTAAGCCTTCCTCATACCAGCTGGTAAGCAAGGCTTTTAGTAGCATTAGCTAACGCATCTCCTTCCTTTTTTTTTGTTTGGTGGCGGTTGGTGGTTTTGGTTAGAAACTTGCCCCTGCGTAAAAGGGGCAGCTAGTGATCTTGGTACTCTAAGGATAAAACGCACCTTAGGAGTGGGCGCGGACGTGGCTGTGACTTTACTGTTAGCGTGAGGTTGAGTTAAAGCTGGAGAGGATTCTTGAATAACAAAGGGTAGCCTCGGGACACCGCTAGCTACCGGTGAAGAGCTTGCCCCCTGGGATGAAGTAGTAGGTACGCGTAAAACAAAGGGCTGTTTAGGTGGTACCTTCCCTTCACTGTCCGTACTTACCACGTTGATTATGTACGGTGCATTATTTGCATTTAATGGGTCCTTGTACACATGCAACGCCTGGTTTTAGGACGTGTTGGATTATTGCCGTCTAGTTTCAGAGAACCATCATCAATAATGCATTGAATGTCATCCTTCAACACCCAGCAGTAATCGGTGTCGTGACCACACAACTGATGGTAGTCACAAAAATGGTCCAGCCTAAAAGACCTTGGAATTGGTGGTTCATTAGGTAAGGCTAAAGAAGGGTTCTTTAGTAATTCACAATGACGCCTGTGACACTGGAGAGCTTCTTTGGATACCTTCTTATTCTGAATGTATCCTGCCCCTAATAGTTGTTTCAATAGTTCCGAACGTTTTATAGGCAGGGCTATATACTTTGAGCGATCTTTATGCTCAAAGTTTGGCTTTGGCTAGGGGGGCTTTTCAGGGGTAGGTGTGTCTTGACCAGTGCTGCTTGCACTAGCCGTGGTCTTGAGGGACACTGTGGGTGCCTCCTTATTCTTGTTTTGAGCGCCTTCAGCTAGCGCAGCTACCGTCGTTGTTGTTGCTTTACCTTTGTCCTTACCCTTATTGTTAACATTTTTATAGGCTACATACGTTGGGTCTTTGCTAGCCTCTGCAGCATCCTGGATGCTCTTAGTTTGGGCAAAAGCCTGACTCAAGGAGCTAGGGGTAAGGTAATATAGCTTAGACTTGATGAAGTCGTTAACCGCTCCTTTGAAGATATCCAGCAAGTGGGCTTCTGCGATAGGCTCACGGATTTCGTTCAGAGTGGTGCTCCATCGTTGTATAAACTTTTGGATCGGCTCGAGTGGGTCTTATTTCACCCCCATGAGTTGATCTAATGTGACCTCCGGTTTAAAATTATACTTAAAACGAGTCACAAATTATGTCATAAGTTCTTCCAAGGTTGAGATGGAAGAACGAGGGAGGGCTTAATACCAGTCCAAAGCCTTACCTGCTAGAGACATTGAAAAGACACATATAATAGTATGTGGCCACTATTGTAATAGCAAGGATTCAGACCTAAAGGTGACCAGGTGGGCATTAGGATCACCTTCCCCGTTATATTTGGTAAAATGAGGTAGAGACATCCCTGGGGGCAACGACAGCATAGGAACTGTTGGACTGATGGGATCATCCTTATAGAAATCCATGATTTGTATGGTATTAGAGCTAGCAGCTTTAAGGCGTTTGACTTCCTCAGTAAGGGTCTAAATAAGTAAAAAGGCTTGGTCCAGACTTGGTGATGAAGAAGTCTGCGCAGGAGAAGCCGGGGATTGGACAGGAAGAGCTATGTTAGGCAATGGGAACGTAGCGATGGCTTGGCTGACAGGTGGTGCAGCAGGAACTATCCCCACGGATGGAGCTGCCTATGGAAACCACCACCCACCGGGTTGAGCAGAGGGATTGGCTATCGCCAGGTGCGTAGGATGGAGATTGTAAGGATATTGCGGGTTTATTTGTGGGACATGGATGGTAGGTGTAGCTAAGGCTTGCGCACCGTATAACACAGATTGATTATGTGGGATGGGCGGGATCCACTGACCGGTCGTAGGCTGTTGACCAGATTGCTACGATTGAACAGTGGTGGTGATCAGTTGCCTTGCAAGGGGCGGCAACGATAAGGTTTGCACTGGATTTTGTACCGGGTAGGTTGTAGGCATGGCATGAGGTTACACTTGGGGGATGAAATAGGACGCAATGGACATAGGTACCACCAACGGAATGCTAATTACACGTGGCGATGAGGCTGCCCCTGTGTTATTCTAAGATGGTATTTGCACTTGCAAGACGAATGATTGCGTGGTGACCTGTGGGATGATAGGAATGTGGGTTTGGGCGGTTGTGACTGAGTTGAGAGGGGCGGCTTCCTCGGTGAAAGGAAACAGGGGATTTATGTATGTGTGAATGCTGAGGGTATGATATGAATTCGCGTGTTCAGACTAGGCTGCGAATTCATCTTCCTCCTCTTCCCCATTTTGTGGTTCTAGCATGGACCGTGTAGCCTGACTCCTAGCCATAACCAGTTGAGTCAGGAGTTCATGATAATGCTTAGTCAAGGGGATAATGTCGTAGGCGGTAGGGATGAAATCTTGACCCCCTCTATGGACTAGCTCAAAATTTCTTTTTGCCTCAATCTCAGCTCGGCTAAGGGCAAGCTTTTCTTGGATCTTGACGTAGATGAAATTATATTCTTCAGGAGTTATGAGGGTGAATACAGGATCTTTGCCCTGTAATCTCAACGAACGGCGTGACGGTCCCTGAGGTCCTATAATGCCAAAAGCTGGCCCGGTGGTGGCAATGGGATTCACAGATGTGGCACTCGAATTGGTTGTGGTCATGGCGGTTGTGGTTGCGTATGCAGAATCCATTGGTCAGATAGATTAACGACAATAAGCAACTGGATCTAAAAGGCGACAGAAAAAGATGATCACGATTAGGCTTTTTACCCTGTAGGATTCCAAAGGAATCGTTACTGTGACCAATCTACAACACACAATTTTTCGTAAACTTCCCTAGAGGTATTACGTTTACGTTTTTAGAGACGCGGGTATAGATCGCTTATAGGGCTACCCGTAAAAAAATACGAATCAGAGCCTAGGCCCTCCTTCTAGCGCTAGAAAACTATAATGACGGAAAACATCGGTCACTGGAAAATACCAAACGAAAATCCGTGTACACAGTCTTAACCACGGATCTGTGCGAGGGCTGTGCTGGAGAAAACGAATCCGCAGTGCCCTGAACAGTCTTGTCTATCAGACAGGGACTTACTCAATCAGTAAATTGACAAATATTGTGATATTATACTTAGTATATGGATATTCCATGGAATAAATTGATTGGACGAATCGAAAAGGGAGTAGAAAACGATGTAAATAGATTGAAATAACAATAAAGTTAACGCAACAAGGGGGATCGGATTTAAGAGGAATGCGCAATTCTAAGATCTATGCTTTGACTTGAAGAATGAGGATATTGTGTACAAAATTCCAATGGTAAATCTCGCTTATCTTGTGTGAAGCATACACAAAATAACAAGAAAACTGTTCAACAAGGAGTACAGAATGAAGCTCGGTCTACCTCGTAAGCCAAAGATGGGATGCAAGGGTGGTCAAGCCTGGATGTCTATCGATCAACTGTTTCTGATCAATAGATTTTGTCAACCGCACCAGACGATCTCTCGATCTCTGATCTACTCCTTTTGCCTTGGGTAGTCTCTACTCAAACTGCCAATGATCACCAATGGAGAGAACTGTATTTTTTTTCGCCAAAGGACTGATCGCTCCTGCTGTCAATGCTCAAAGATGTCTCCTATCTCTGCTCAAAGGTGATAACTGCCAAAAGTTGAAGATGCCAATCCCTGATTCCTTCGTCAACTGGAGTATTTATAGGTTCGGTAGTACGTGGAGAAGGCATGGCCCTGATGACACGTGTCTCGAACCTTCAAAATACCATTGATTTGGAAAACTTTATGTTGAAACTGGTCACGTAGCATCACATCTTTTGGAAAAGGGGGCAAAGTACGTTGTCAACCATTTCCGCTAAAGCTGCTTCGTGATTACGCACAATACGCTCATCAGCGTATTGTACGTGTGGATAGAAGATGCGTATCTGGTACTGCTTTAGCCGGCTTTACGCTGTATTACACTTATTTACGCTGCGTCACATGGCAGAGTGTAATAGAGCATGGGAATAGTTGATTCCAGCCGTTTTACGCTTATTCACGCCGCGAACCGTAATACAGCGCAAAAATGATCAACTTTACAATAAATTACGCTTGTCTGCACTGCATAGCATAATGAGTGTAAAGCGATCAATCTGCAAAAAAAAAAGAAATCAATCTACCACGCTTCCTTTGACTCTGACTTTGCTTTTTTTTAAGCTCATTACGCTGCTCTATGTAACGGAGTGTAAATTTAGCCCTGAATAAAAGACTTGGTGGAATATGCGACAAGTCTTTCTGATATCGGGTTATGTTAAACAAAGTTACGCTGAGCGACACTACACTATGTTGTGTAATGTAGCGTAAAGATAGAAAAACAAAGTAAGGTTTAAATTTGCAGGAAACTTGGAGACTCGATGCTGCGCACCTCTTTGCCTTATTCTGTTTTCTGGATTCCTGTCGCGAACCTTCACCCTAATTGTGAATCTTCGCCTGAGGCCGATTCGCAATTTCTACGGTGTCTTCGCAATACCGATTCCTTGACTAGCCGTACACATCTGTAGATGCTCGTAATCAAGTCGTACTCATCCCGCGTTCTAGGAGTTGAGGGTGAGAGAGACTAATCACGATGAGTAGCCGATTCCTTGATTAGCCAATGCTCATAATCAAGTTGTACTCATGCACCACTAATGCAGGTAATAAATAACATGTAATAAATCCTATTCCATGCACTAAAAGGTTTATCCACAAAGCTCGTCTTTATTGCTGTACACAACTTGCGTTTAGGTACAAAGCTGCTCGAATAAAGATCCGTTCACTTGGGGACTCCTACTGCGGGCACATGGAAAATATTCTATCTTTGGAGTGATCAAACTGCTAAAGTTTCCCTACTTTAAGCCTAGGATGAGAAATGAGGGGAGTGCCACCTCTTATTTATAGATTTGGCAACGGACCGTGATGAGAAAAAGTTTTTCTTGGTCAAAATATTAATAAAGGTATGATTCATCTTCTTCCTAAGAATGGAGATCTTTAACATATTGGTAATTGGAGGCCTATTACTCTTCTTCACAATACTTATAAAATTTTAGCTAAATGAATGGTTTGTTGAATTCAAAAGGTTATTGAAGATATCATTAGATTTGAGTAAACTAGTTTTGTTAAAGGTAGATATATCTTAAACAATGGTATTGTATCTTGGAAGGAAATGCAGTGGGCTTTTAATACTAACCAAGATATTGCTTTTATTAAGTTAGATTATTCCAAAGCTTATGACATGAATGAATGGAATTTCATTATTTCTTGTCTCTATAAACTGGGATCTAGTAATTACTTTATTCAACTTATTCATACCCTACTCACTAATGTTAATACTCAAATTGCAACTAATTTTAGATTAAGTTCCTCCTTTTCTCTTCAATGATTAGTTTATCAAGGTTGTTCTCTAGCTTCCTATCTTTTTATTACTGTTGCAAATTTTCTTTTGCATAATCTACATTATGATCTACAAAAAAATATCATTAAGAGAATTTCAATTGATGATCAAGGTATGCAATTACTTAACATGCACTTTGCAGATGATTCTTTTTTTATGATCAATAATTCTTTGCAACATATCAATACTCTTTTAGCTACAATGGAAGATTACTGTATGTTATCTAGCTTTTAAATCAATTGGAAAAAATTTGCTTTTTATTGTAATGAAAATATTGATGAGTGGCTTACTCTCAAGCCTTAAAAAATCTTGAAAAAATATTTTGTCTTTAAAATTTTAGGAATATCTTTTTCTTTTGAGTCTAATCTTACTATTTTGTGGAATTATGTGATTGATAAAATTAAAATGTAGCTTGAGAAATTGAAAGAAAAAAAGCTCACTCTTGTTGACAAAGGTTTAGTTATTAAGAAAATTCTTTAATTGACTCATGTTTATTATTCTAGTTGTTGGACTCCTTCTAAAACTTCTTATAAGAGAATTGATCATACTATCTATCAGTTTCTTTGGTCTACTAAGTAATATAGAAAAGGTTTTTCTAGAGTTGCTTGGGATATTTTCATTAGTAGCAAGAAAGATGAAGGACATGGCCTCATTAATTATTATAACTAGGGTATTTCTCTTGTAGCAAATTGAATTGCAAAGTGCATTAACGGAGATGATGTTTGGATGCTCATTTTACGAAATAAAATTATGCAAGAAAAACCTAGGAATGATAATAGTTGATCTTCTAATAACTTTCTTCACTATCTCCTTTTTCCTCAGGTCATTTCTATTCCTAGTTTTCTAAATTCTTAAACAAATTTAAAATGCATTATTCAAGCTTAGTAAATATTGGAATTATAATCATATTATAGTTTTAGAAGATATGCTTAAGTAAATTAGCCCATCGTGGCTTTCTTTTAATAAAGGAGTTTGGGCTACTAATGCATCTAGATTGTGTACCACTTGGAGTAGATTTAGTATCACTACAGTTTCTTGTCTTTGTATGTATGGTAGATGGATTACTTAGAATGAAGCTTCTAGCATCTATGGTTTGAATAGAAAGAGAAAAAAGAATTTTGAAAATTCATTTTCTAGTCTTGAAAATTTATTTAAATTTGATAATAATTTGTATCAAGCTTTTCCAAATATCTTTTGGAAGGATGGTAGATATGTTTTTCCTTTTGATTCAAAAGTTGCTTATGAGATCATTACAAAGAATAACTTTATTCATAAAAAAATCAATAAGGCTTGGAAAATGCAATTATTATCATACTTTTAGATAAGGAAAATGATAGATATTTGAAGAGCTTCTGCATTTCCTAAAATTTGTATTTTTTATGGTGTCTTATTCATCAAGGTCTTCCTATCAATACTTGTCATGAACATATGGAAATATTTCTCTTTAATGCCCTCTTTGTAGAAGTGAAAACTCATTTTATCATCTTTTTTTAAATGTTTTGTTTCTCAACATACTTGGAAATGGACATCTAGAATGTGTAATAACTTTAAACCAAGCATCAATGAAGTCATTCTTAGTGATCAACCTACTTTATGTCTTTGCATATAGAATTATCTTCGACTACTCGTTCTCTACTCTATTTAGAAGCTTTAGTGTGCAATTATTTTCCAACAATAAGAGCATAACTATGATCTCTCTTTAGGTGTTAAATACCAAATTCTCAAAGATGTTGCTTTTCAGTTACAATTTCAAGCAAAAAATCTCTTAGTGAAAGATGAACAATTAATTTGTTTTCATAGTATTAATTTCTTTTTGTTTTGGAGGTTCAAAGATTGAAAGCTTTCAACATTTGTTGGTGATGAGTGGCGAGGTACCCCTACACTCAACCATACGAATACGAGCGTACACGCGCGATCCGGTCGAACTCCGCAGACTAAATGCCTTAACACCAAAAGAAACACTTGGGGTTAATCGTTCATTGTCTTCCCAGGCTTGCTTGTAAGTGTCACGGTGTATGGTTAAGCAAGTCTAAGGTATGTGATTTTTTTGGTATTTTCGGCTTATCTTCTATGCTATCAGGGGAAAGGGTTGAGAAACTA
>MNCI01010504.1:558960-590597 GCA_015680685.1 Gnetum montanum
AGTCTCAGGAATCCCACATTTGGTCTACCTTAGCCGATACCTCCGTTGTTAACTTTTGGATCAGCACGGTTTTCCTGTTCACCAACTCTTCGAGTGGTGACTCATCCTCCTCATCACAGAATTTCACTCCCTTCTTGTGAAGGGAGGGATCGCGGCTGTATTCCTCTGCACTTTCTCTTTTACGTAGCTCACCCTCTTCTTGCGCTACTTGTTCCAACAAAACTTCAACTTCATGGGCTCTTAATCGGGAGAGTCTCCCTTGGGCGTAAGTCCCAAGAGGTCTTCTCGTTTCATTTCGTAGCCCATCCACGAGGTGGTGAAGTTGATCCCGCTTAGCGTACCCATGGCCTGGGAAACGATGTAACAGTGTGTAGTAACGGGCCATGGCAACATCCAAGGATTCATAAGCTCCTTGTTTCCAGCCTTGGATCTGCTTACGCAAGTTAGACACTCTGGAGTACGTTTGATATTTGTTGATGAACAATTCAAGCATCGTACTCCACCTCCTGATGGTTTCCAGTTCTAAGGACTAGTACCAGCACTCTGCTTCTTTAATGAGTATCCTTGGGAACAACTTGAGTTTTTGCCACTCATTATCTATGTTCTGCAAGGCGCAGGCATCATGGAATGCCTGCAAATGATGTTGAGGATCAGCGTTGT
This sequence comes from Gnetum montanum, assembly GCA_015680685.1. Classification (NCBI taxonomy): domain Eukaryota; kingdom Viridiplantae; phylum Streptophyta; class Gnetopsida; order Gnetales; family Gnetaceae; genus Gnetum; species Gnetum montanum. The sequence goes on from MNCI01010504.1 coordinate 559,621, forward strand.
ATCCCCCTTCAAAATGTGGGATATTATTTATGTCCAAATGCTTGATCCTACTGTCTTTCAAATGTCTTGTGGGAATCCTAACTGCCTCTCTAATATCAAGCATACTTCGGGTTGCGAATAGGGGTTCGTCATGATCATCTCTTTCATGACGTCTGTGATGTCTACGTGGTGGTTCCCTATTCTCCCTACGTCCTTGCCCTTGTCCTAACTCCTCTCAACTTTCCTGTCGAGGCATTTCATCTCTTTTACCTTTACTCTCTGCGTTATGCTCATGGTGGCTGCACCCAGATGTGGAAGGAGAGGGTGAATGATGAGATGAAGGAGAAGTAGAAGGGTATCCATCACCATGGTGATGTTTCTTGCCTTCTCTTTGGCTGCTTCGGACCTGATCGTTGTGACGATCAACGAGTCCTTCATTAGTGTGAGTAGTTTTTCCTACCGTGAACAGCTGGTGCTCATGGGGATCAGAGCCTGGAATATGTATCGTTGATCTAAGGCCCTGATGCCTAACCTCTTCACTAGAGTGAGGAGGAGGAACATCATTTTCTAAGAAACCCATCGTGAGGGGTTCCTCTTCTCCTATTTCACTAATGACGTGGGGAACCTTGCCCTTCAATAGTGAATGTTGGCTCTCCTGCCTTGCATCCCGAATACGTTGGGCATTTGTGGGTTGATAATCCCTTATATCATGGTCATCCAAAACGTATTTTGCGAACAGCTCATGCATGCCAATCTGTACCAAGGCACGGAAAAGCATGTTGGGAGTAGATCGATCTGGGGGTAACACGATGTTACCTTGCATGTATCTCCACCGCAGTTGCTCATCTTGATGGAAAACAAAGGTAAAATCCGGCACATACTCATTGGGATGAGTATATGTGACTTTGGATTGTTGAGGACATGGTTGATTGCGGTTATGCGTATGATCCTGACTTTCTCCTGTATTGTCCTTAGGTGAGTTGATTGCATGAGAAGAAGCCATTTCTAATGGTGTGCTAACTTCCACCGTTGTTTACGTTCTTGATTAACTAATTAACCCGAAGGTTTGTTTTAAGCTCACAACGATGTGAGAGATATCCCTTATGTTTACTTGGCGTAAAAACACTTAGTCCCCGGCCACGGCGCCAATGATGAGTGTCGAGGTACCCCTACACTCAACCATACGAATACAAGCGTACACGCGCAATCCGGTCGAACTCCGTAGACTAAATGCCTTAACACCACAAGAAACACTTGGGGTTAATCGTTCGTTGTCTTCCCAGGCATGCTTGTAAGTGTCATGGTGTATGGTTAAGCAAGTCTAAGGTATGTGATTTTTTTGGTATTTTTGGCTTATCTTCTATGCTATCAGGGGAAAGGGTTGAGAAACTAACTAACTCTAACTAATGTCCTAAGTCTAAATTAACTAGCGTCAGCATCCGTTCCCACTTACCGGACACACCCTAAACTATGCAACTGCGGCTTACCAAATGCTAATCGTTACTGGGATTGCCACACGTAACGCAAGTGTTCGAAGTGGTCGTACTGAGGCACCTATTTAGCTTAAGTGTGATAAGCAGCCGATTCCTTTACTAGCCATACACGTCCGTAGACGCTCGTAATCAAGTCGTACTTGAATGCACTAGGAAAGCAGTAAATGAAAGCAATAAATGAAACCACGTGCTGCAAGGTTGAGCCAATCGAGTTCATCGTTATTGCCATACACAACTTGGGTTCAGGTTACAAGCTGCTCGAATAAAGAGCCATTCACTCTAAGACTCCTACTGCAGGCACGTGGGAAAAATTCTAACTCTGGAGGGATCAAACTGCCAGAGCTTCGCTACTTCTAGCCAAGATTGGGAAAGGAAGGGAGTGCCGCCTCTTATTTATAGATATGGCGGCGGGACGCGATATCGTGGCCCAGTGCAAGTCGCGTCTCATCAGTTGGTCTTTGTTCTTTATCTCTAATTGATGTATTCTTTTTTCTTTAGATAGCGTTTCCTCCTCTTTACAAAAAACCCTTTAATAAAAAGTGAAAACCTATGAAGACACTTCTAAATAAGGGCAAGTTTTGATCATTTTCCTACCAAAGAGGGGATTTTTTCAGGATTGGTTATAAGGATGAAGACCTTAAAATGCATTTCCATAACTGTTGGGATTTTTCTTTAGAATCTTTCTTCGATGATCTAATGTACTCTAAATTTTTTTAATATTATTATTTATTTTTATGAGGCCTAACATCCCCCCAATCTATTATAAATAATTGGGTCATTGTAGCAAATTCAAAGAGATTATGAAGGTAGGCTATAAACTAATAAATATTTTCAGATTCTAAGAACATCATCAATGCTTCAAAAAGTATAATATTTATCTCTTTAATTTGAATTAATCTAATAGGAAAAGCTCCTAAATTTCTTATATTTATTTCCAATTTCTTCTATTTGTTTCCAATATTCATTTGCTAAACCAAGGTTTCATACGACACACCTAAAAAAATAGTTGGTTAGATAATAGCATATTAAAGTTGCTTTCAAACATCTAAAGCTAAAATAGATTCTTTCTTACATTTTATTTTTAAGGAAAATAATGCTTTCATACCAATCTAGCAATGCGTTGATTCCATTTATAATTGCAAAAGCATTCTAGACCAATATAATTTTAATAGAAGGTTATGTCCACCTACTAATTTGCTATAGAAAAATTGTTGTTGAAAACCATTTTTGGAATGAAGTTATTAGCAAAGGGATAAAATTCTTGGCTACATGAAAGGAAAATTTTTTAACTCAAGTAGGAATATTCTAGTTATTTAAAATTCATGCTCTAGGTTATGCCCCTTTATTTGCTTTCTTGCTACAAAGCCTCAGAAGTAGTTGTGAATACTCTAGAAAAAATTGAGTACCAATTTCTTTGATCTCATACTAAGGATAAAAGTTTTCATTTTGAAAATGTAATTTTATTTGTCAACCTAATTAGGAAAGTATCTAGGATATTCAACATCTTTATCACATCAATGGCATTGTTGCATAAGCTAATTTGACAACTTTACATAGGGAACAAACCATGGGTTCAAGTGATATGTGTTATAACTTTGCCCCGACATTGTCTGGTACCCCAAGGAATTCACTCAAATCTAATGTATTTGGGGTGGAAGACCTAGGGAATACGCCTCTAGAAAGCAAGCAACCCATGGAAGGGAGCAAGTAGCAACACAACTTCGTAATATAAGATATGCACCTTAAGGAGAATGATTAAACTCCAAGTGAGGACCTTGCAAACAAGTACATAAACAACCTTGTAGACAACATCCATGGAAGGTGAAATGATGCATCTACAAGGGGGTGCCTCACCCCCAAACCCCTCACGATTTGGTACAAGGTTTGGCTTGGCACCGCACCAAAACTATCCATTCTTGGCTACCTACATATCTACAACCATCATAGAATCAAGGCCATGTAGTTTTCCAAGTGAGGGTAGTATGAAGAGGACTTTGAAAGGGTTATGATAGGAGGATGTCCTATTGCTAGCTTGGTATTGGCAAGTTGGGATGGGTTTTCTAACACTTGAGTGCCATCCAAGGGTGTCTCAAAATGTTCCATGGTCCCCAAATTATAGGGATGGCCCAGGAGAACCTCTACCTTGATACATCTCTTACAATCTCTTACACTTCTAGTATGGGTTTGAAACTCCATCAACTTTGAGGAATCCTTCAACTCAACTGATGCCAAGCTTAAAGGAAAGTACCAACCCCAACACCTGATACATCCTTTCATCTAAGGCCTTCCATGAAATGCAAAGGGCACTTGGAGGAACCTCAAAAACTTTCCTAGGTTCCATCTCCACAAGCAACTCAAGCTTGCCAAAATCCTAGGTTCTGCATATCGCATCTAGATCCATGGGGTCTCACCAGTCCAACCATCTATCTACTAGATCACCACATTTATACCATTCACATATTTTCTTTTGTTTTCCCACATCATGTCTATTTAGGCTAGTAGGAAGGGAGTTGAGCGTGATCTCCTTTCAAAATAAGGTACAGAGGAAGATCTTTTGAATCTGATCTTGTTGTTTGCAGACACTCCAGCATTGCAATCCACATTTGATCACCCAACACTATTCCATTTCCACAACAAAAGAGAAGATTCAAAATTTATTTGAAAAAATTCTCCAATAGGCTATCATAGCATACCAACCTAGTTTGTCATCAGCATCATTAAAGGAAGTCCAACATTGAGAACACCTACTCAAGTGCTAGAACAAGTGGAGGATGGGTTGGGCAACCAACCCCATGATAGTCCTTCATACACACGTCTCATGCCAATAGCTACCACATGGTCCATTACAAATGCAATGTCCCGTTCATGGAAAAAGAATTAGCTACACTTGCATCTTAAAAGTTATCCTTCCCACTATGAGATATGGAATAAGCACCATTTTATGAAAACTTAGTCCAAGGAAGCATGTGAAATCACCTTTGAGGAAAACCACAATCATGAATGTTCCAAAGAACATCTAGGTTCCCAGAATCTGAATTTTCCTACCATGCTAAGAACAACCACAACTCATGATCAACACCTTTCATTGGATGTTTGAACTCGAAGGAAAGATCCTCTTTGGGAGGTTTCTTTCGTAGGCAAGTACAACAACCCAATTGCACCGTACCCATGATATATGCCCAAGTAGTCTACATAGGCAACACAACCATTACCAGCTAAGGGAAGACATAGATTCACAAGTCTTACCCACATTCAATTCCACCTTAAGAAAAACTTGAAAAGAGAAAGAGTTCATCACTAATTCATAAAGAGGGAGTCTTGTTTCATCGTAGGAGGTCTGGGTTTTCATTTCATACACACCAGTCCATCCCATTTACAATAATTGTGGTGCATAAGGTTGCACAACTGCCTATTACCATTGGACCTAAACAATGAATGCGAGAGTTAACAATAAAATTTTTCCCATGAGAGGACTAGGTCCTCAGGACAATTTTACAATGAATGGGCTCTACCAACATCAACTACCAACTCAAAACAATACACGATTCATCCCCAAATGGTTTACAATAAGAAAGGTCTACTAGAGAATCCCAACAAGGAAGTCCCTCTAGAACCCCAAAAGTTGAGAGAGAGTAAATAGGATCATGCCTTGCTTATAAGAGATGAGATATATACATTTAGGCTACATCAACAACATGGCCTCACAAGGGAGATTCCATGAATTCAACCACGATAACAATATCTTGTCTCTAAAAATAAGCCCTAAGAGTTTAAGAATATGGGACCACTGCTTAGAACAAGTCCCACTTCTAAATCCCATCTAGGGAACAACTATCTCGATACAACCTACATTATTATTTTAGGAACTGAAGAGGGTATCCATCGAAAGGAAGAATGATCCCTCATAGAACTAGAGAATCACCAAATATTAGAGTGCTTAGTCATGCTATCCCACTAGAGAGGTTAGGACACTGACATAATTCAACAATACACCAGAGAAATGGGGCGATACACCAAAGTACACAAGGGAGATGGGGTGATACACCAGAGCCCGCAAAGCACCAATAAGTCCTGAGAAACGAGAGTGCACCATAACTCTCAAAAGCACCAATAATTCTTGAGTCATGAGAGCACACTACAATCCTCAAAAGCATCATAAGTCCCAAGTAATGAGAGCGTAGGTTCAAGTGTTTTTGAGCACATATAAGTCCATCATGTAGGGCCACCAAGAGAAATTAACAATCTATATCTATAACATCATTTATTCAAGGATGGACCATCATCCCAACACTTGCAAAAACTACTCCAAAGATCACATCCAGCCATGGAAGAGGGAGTCTAGGTGCTAATACCTAGAACTCAACTTTACCCCGTATCTAGACATAACAACATCACCTTTGATTTGAAATTTTAGTCTGCCATTGTAATTCACAAGAGTACCACAAACCACCCCCTATCAAGATCAAGCTCATTGAACCAATTTGTTTGAATTTCAGGCTACATTCCACCATCGATCACTTGTGAATAAGATTTCTATCAATCAAGGAACCTAAAAGAAAGAGTTCCCAAAACTTATCCTATCTCAAGAATGTTCACCGAAGGACACACCATCATAGCATGCAAATATCCCCAAGAAAAAAAACCATCAGTTTGGAAGCACCTTGGGCACAGACATGCATTGGCCTCCTCATTATATCAACAATAGGATTTTCCATAAGGCTTTTAACAGAATTGCACATCAAGGCACAAAGGCCACTTACAATCACAGAGACAAGGTTCTTCAAGGATGAGCACAAGGAAAACACCATACATCAAGTTTGGCCTTGTCACAGGGTGTGGCACATGCTTACAATAAGGGGACACTTGATTTACTTAAGGACACTATACATCAAGCTTGGCCTTGTCACAGGGTCTAGCACAAGCCTACAATAAGGGGACAACTGATTCACATAGGGAACCACATCTAGCACTTTTGTATGCATAAACTATCAAAACTAAATACATTAGAACATTACATTACAATATCACATATTTGAGGATAGGAATACATTCAATGAGCATAATACATGACATTTGGGAATGCTACCCAGGCCATAGGACAAACTACCCAAGCCTATCCTAAGCTGAAGGGTTTAGGACACCAGGAGCATACCAAAGCTACACCATGTTATTTTGAGAAGAACTTGTCTCTATCTTTGCATGTACATGAACAACTATCGCACTGAATTGCATGTACATGAACAATTTTTGCACTATCATTGAGTAACAATGAATCAGGACATGAATGCAACAATCGAACAATGTAAGATACCAACTGAGAATACACCACCTACCATAGTGGGACCTCAAGGCATTGGCCACTTTTGGGCCATTAGTATTTGGCATGGCCAAGGATTCTATTCTATGCCATTTACTAATCCAATATCTGTAAGTTCTAGGACAGATCACCATCCTTTGGTAGTGCTCACCAAACATTGAGAGGCAAACAAATCATGATGTACTAGTTGCTCCACCATAGTAAGGATACTGATAGATCCACAAACCAATGTTGAGGTTCCAAGACTAAGTAACCAATTCATGAAGGCTTCAAAAGCATAGATATTCCCCATAGACATAATGCTCACAAAATTAATTGAGGTCATCACTAGTTGCATCTTTGTACCTATGCTGCCTACAAGGCTGAGACAACAACTTAGAAATAGAGAAGTTAGTAGGAACATGATCAGCACATCAGCCTCATATACAACCATCAAGCATGATCACACAACAGAGAAATATCAATCTCATAACAGCATATAGAGCAAGACCTTAGCAACATGCATAGAGATCAATCATGCAAAACATGATGGGTCAATTAGTTACACTCACATAAAAGAATTTATCATGAGGCACACCAAAAGAGCAAGAGAACTTGAACACTCATAAAATTTCAAGATTCACATACAACAAACATTCCCAACCACTAACATTGGTTCCCACTAGGATCAAAATCCCAACAAATTCATAAGAGGCATGGGTGATAAAGATTCGTTATCTAAACATGAACATAAGGAGGGAGACTAAGGTCTAGCCAACAATAGGTCTTAACAAAGATCCAATTCTCACTATGAAGAGCAACATCAAAGAGGATGCATTCACAATGAAGACTCTCATCAAGAGAGGTGAGGTCTCAATAAGAACCAATAATAGGATGACATGCTCCAAAAGGTCTCCAAATCAAAATGTCCAAGAAATAACACCAACCAAAGAAGTGATGCCATGAACCCACAGGCAACACAACCCACTCAAACGAGGAAAAACAACACGTGAAAGGTTTGCAACAAGGGCAACATGCCCAAAGCACAAGAGGTTATCAAAACAAGGACCACAACAATTTGGTCTTGGGATGATACACATGGCCTCAAAATGCATCCTCAGCAATCCCAACAACAAGTCATCACACCATGTAGAGCACACAGCCTTGCATTACAAATGATAAACACAATGAAAGTGATACACATGTAGAATTTGAAAATGCAGCTAAGGAAGACACCTATACAATTAGACAAACATACAATCACAAACACGAGTGTACAAAGTCTACTGGTGATGGTCTTGATCCACCTAGAACAAGGCTTACCAAGAGCACATTTTAGAAGGCCCTCCATCCTAAGGTACCTCGAAACCAACATGTCCTAATTTGTAATTCCCATACTCACTATATCTAGGGTGAGTGGGAGTGCAAGGATACTACATCATGCATAATTCAATCAATGTCATCTCGATACATGTCATCTAGGTGGAGACCAAAGCAGAGACTAGGTCCAATTCATCCCAGATGAATCACTGGAGATCAAAGATAAGAGCTCCTTGAGCAACAACAATTTATACATTGCCAATAGAACTCTCCTCTACCATATCAAAGCAAAACTGCAACTGCTCCAACCACAAGTAAACTAGTGGAGGATAATACCACAACGCAATCATATACATCCTCTAAGAGAACAACATACATTAGTTGGTCACAACATAACATCAACCCCGTAATGAAGAGCTTAAGAGTCTTACCATAAGGCAACTCTTCAAAGAACACATAAGGATATGATCCTCTATCACCCAGATATCTATCCAAAAGGACCATAAATAAGAAAACTTGATGGTATAACATTGCCAAAGGGCACATGCTTATTGCAACATGATTACAAAAACTCTTTGATACCATCTATAACAACATTTCCCCAATCTTGTCTAGTACCCTAAGGAATTCACTGGGATCCAATGGATTTGGGGCAAAAGACCTAGGGAACACACCTCTAACAAGCAAGCAATCCATGGAAGGGAGCAAGTGGCATCACAACTTCTTAATATAAGAGAATGCACCTCAAGGAGAATGACTAAACTCTGAGCAAGGACCTTGCAAATAAGTACACAAGAAACCCTATAGACAACATATGTGGAAGGGGAAATGATGCATCTATAAGGGGACATCTCATCCCCAGACCCCTCACGATTTGGTACAAGGTTCAACTTGGCACCACACCAAAACTATCTAGTCCTGGCTGCCTACATATTTGAAACCACTGCAAAATCAATGCCAGGTAGTTCACCAAGTGAGGGTAGTATGAAGAGGACTTTGAAAGGGTTGCAATAGGAAGGTGTCCTGCTATTGGCTTGGTACCACCAAGCTAGGATGGGTTTTCTAACACTTGAGTGCCACCCAAGGATGCCTCAGAGTGTTCCATGGTTCTCGAATCATGGGGATGGCCTAGGAGAACCTCTACCTTAAGACATCTCTTACATGATAAGTATCTTTACAATAATCTTTTATTTTGCAATGCATTTCCTATAACTTTTACTAGCTCAACATGGTAGATTTTTAAAAAGCTAAAAGTTTGGTTCAAGAGAAATGTACATGTTGAAGGGTAATCTATTTGTTGGGGAGATTCAAATCAATATAAGTTGAATGATGCTTATGCAAAGTTGGTTTCAAGTATTAAGGAACCTCTTAACGAGGCATGGTGAAATATCATAATTCCAAAATATAAAATTTTATTTCCAAGTGTCTATATGAAAAATTACCTATGAATGTTCTTTTATACCATAAAAATTTCATTACAAGTAAGCTTTGTATGAGATGTAGGGCTTAGCATTGAAAACTTTTTAGGGGTGTTATGGACTATATATCTTGAGGTGTTAGAATCTGAAATAATTGAAACATAGTTTCACACCAAGATATATAGTCCACATCTAACTCAACATTATCCATCAAAATCAAACTCATAACTTAGATTTTCTACCACTAGGCTAACACTTCATTGTTCATTGAAAAATTTTGATTGAGAGGATAAATTTAAAATGGAGTATGCAAAGTAGGAGATGATGTTGCATGTGGTCAATATCTTCTTTTTTCATTAACCATCCTCAATGTGTCATCTTCTTGTCAACTATCCTTAATATGTGAAGTTGATCAAATATCCTTCTTGTCATCTGTATGTCCATTGTGTATTTTCTTTTAAATATCATTTTTGTGTATACATTTGCTAGTTTTTTGTAGTGTTTTATTTCTACATTTTATCTTCTATTGGTTATGTTTTCTTTTTTATCTTCATTTGTTGCTTTTGTTTTTTTCTATTTTTTGTTAGTTTTCTAAAGTATTTTTGTGTATGTGTATTGTTGTTTTTTTTTTTTTTGCTTTTTTTGTTTCATTTGTATGCATTTCTTCACTGTAGTTGTATTTGTATTTGTTTTTCATTTGCTTTTTATTTCATAATTATATAATTATGAATGTATTTTTTCTCGTTAAACTTATAGGGGTATTGGGTATTCATGTTGGTGTTAGTTTTTTCGTAGTGTGTAGTGCGTATACGAGGTGTATTAGTTAGTTTATTAGGATAAAGAGGATTCTTAGGATGTGATGTTCGTTATTTGTTACATATTAGCATATAGGAAGTGAGGAGGGGTTATTAATTTGTTATGAGATCATTAATCATTGTTATTGATCAATAGATAAATGTCCTAATCATTTATATACCATATATTATGAGTTTTCTTCAATAGATCTGATGCTTCTCAAGTGGCTTGACTTTCTATAACAAATTTGATTTTTCTTTCTTCGATTCTTCTTCAGTAGATTTAGTCTCTTTAGAATTTCCCTATGAGGGATTCTAAATTACTTCCAATTTCTTCAAATAATGTTGAAATTTATTATTCTTCTATTGATGCAAAAATTTCTATTAATTCTATGAATGCAAGTTTACAAGTTGGTGAGCAAAAATTTGAGATGACTTCTTCTAGTGATGATGATGCAACTAAGACACTTGATTTTGTTATCCCTAATGATTTATATAAGTGGTAGTTGATCTTACATCATAATATCTCTTCATTTATATTCTAGGTTACTTTCTCATAATCGAAGTTTTGCTTTGTAATTAAATGATGTGTTGAAAAAACATGGCATTCAAGTCATTCAAGTTAGATATTATTCTTTTTTATTTTTTACTTGTTGAACTAGGTAATGCTTCGATAGTGAAGCATGCCCTAGATATAGGTTCTTTCATACATAAGCATGTAATGTTGATCATTTGTAAGTGGACTCCAAATTTTAATGTCCAATTTGAAGAATATTCTAAAGTTCCATATTTTAACAAGCTATTTAATCTTCCATTGATCTTTTAGAAAGTTAAGCAAAAAATTATTAGTTTTCTTAATTTCATTAAGCATATAAAATCTATTTCAACACCATTTGATTTTCGTAAACATTTTTTTGTTGAAATCAATCTTCTTAACTATAAAAAGGAATTGGTTCTACAAGCAAGTGAAAAGACTTATATTCAACTAATTACATATTATAATCCTCCTAATTCTTGTGATTTTTATCATAATGAAGGTTATTTATTTAATGTTTACTCATTTTTGCTCAAGAAAAATAATGGTAAGGAAAAAATATGTTGAAATTGAGGATTTAAAAAAATTTGAAGCTAAAACAACAAAAAATCAAAGTAACATCAATGATAAATGTCACGTCCGCATTTCCAATTAGATTCATTTTGTAACAAAGATGGTGTTGCTTTGTAACAAATGATGTATTTATTGTAATAAAGACTCAAAAAGGACAAGTTGTAATAAGACTCAAAAGGATAGGTAGTAATAATGGGCACATTTCTTAAGGTAATCTTTAAGGGTTTGATTTGAGGTATTTATGCACAAGAAGTAGAAGCTATATTAGCATGGAGTTGTGAAGTTGATAAAGATGAGTAATGGATGCTAGGTGAAGTGAGACATAAAGGTGACTAGTCATCCCTTGTATCCAGGTATAGGTCTAGCTAGGTTGGCAATGCTAGAAGGTCTTTAAGGGATAAATGCCTAAAAAAGATAACTCTAAGGAATCTCTAGAGCATGACCCAAATACATTATTTCCACATTAATAAAACTACTTTCTCATTTTCTTTTGCATTTTCCCTATTGCATTCATTATGCATAATGTCAAATGTTACATATATTTGACATTTTCAATGACATCTGGGATGGGATGTCATAATTGGTATCATAGTAAACAACAACCCAGGGCCAATTAGAATCAAGAGCTTACTATGATCCAATGATGAACCATGAGCCACAATTTAAGATGAATCATGAATCATTGTCAAATGTGCATCATGTACAAGATGAATCATGCCAGTGAAGAAGATGCCTTTCCATTGACTTCCATGGATTTCAATGATTAGGCTTTGATGAGATCCAATGGTACTTCAACATGGGTAACATCATTCTAGGTAACTCTTATTCATCTCATAGTAATGAAAGATTTTCCTCTTAGTTGTCTAAGGTAACCCTTATGTCTCTTTCATAAGGCTAGTAACTTGTAGCCAAAGTCTTTTAAGACATCACCTTGCTAGGAATCTTGTCTTTGCTAAATATTGAATTCCTAGCAACTCAATATTACATATCCTTATCTAGGTTCCAATCATCAATAAACATAAGGAAGTCAAGCTACCCATAAGACCCCTCACCTGTATTTAAGTAGTAAGAATAATTAGCAAGGAGTTGGTAGGAAGCCTAATACTTTTTAGACAATAATGAGGTCTTCTACCTTGCTAATTTTCTCCTTGGACCTAGGCAAATTAAGCTTGATAATCCTTATCCCATTTGCCCAGTTTTCCTTGACATTATAATAGAAGTAAGTCACTCAAGGAGTCTTAATTTTTTCTCATTCCTATGGTACCAATTTTGTTTCCATTGGACTTATGGTTTAGGAGATATTAAGGTTTGAAGTTTCTCATAAATCGTGCCTTAATTAAATTAAAATGTAACTCTTAACCACCTTTGCACTAACCACCAAGTCACAACCATTAGTTGTAATAATAAAAGTTATCTTATTATATTTATTTTAAAAATTTTATATATATATATATATAACTCCACCAATGTTGGTTCTAAGCCTAGATACAAAAGGAAGGTTAGTGTCAAGTTGGTAGCTAGCTATATAAAACCTTGCCAAATCTTATGGATGAGTTCTTTTTTAGATTTTGTAGATGCTAGGGCATTCAAAGATCTAGCTCTTCATAGAGGAAAATGGCAAAAATGAAGTCATGCAGCTGACCCCATTTTGTTGGGACAAGGCAAGAATGATGATGATGATGATATATATAAAAGTAAAAATATAAAAAAAATAAATGAATCCTAGAGGGTTATGGTCACCATGCTTATCAATAGGGCTATAAGGCCTAGCTGTATGGCTAGGGATTGCATTGCAACATAGTAAGGTTGCATGGCCAGTTGCATTATGTTATGGCCAAGGGTTGCACAAGATGGTGTAGGCCCTACCATGTCATAACAAAACATGGCTGCAATGCCTAATTACATTGTGTCATGGCAAGGGGTTGCACAAGACATCACATGCCTTGTTACATCACAATGCAACAAGGCTGCAAGGCCTAGCCATGTTGTAGCCAAGGACTACGTAGCATAGGCCCCACTGTGCCACATTGTGGTAGTGCTACAAGGCCCAACTGCTCTATGTTGCAACTAGGGGTTGCACAATGTTAACGTTGTCTTGCTTTCTTATTTTAATCTTTTGATTTGCTTTTTTCAATTGATTAGTATGAAAGGCCTTCTTTTGTTTTGTCTTGAAAGCTTTAGTAGCTACACTTTTGTAGGAGCCTTTTCTTATTTTTAGTTTTCTAGATTTTCCAAATCTATAGTTGACAATGTAATCAACTTTTAGTCTTCCAACCAACAAATTATCAATTGTTTTGATGGTAAATAATTTTGGTTTGTTGTATTGATGAATTACTTTGTCACACATAATTTCAATCTCAAAGTTAAGGGCACAATTTTAGGAGACTGTAACGACGGAAAATGTCGGTAGCTGGAAAATACCAAACGAAAATCCGTGTACACAGTCTTAACCACGAATTCGCGTGAGGGCTATGCTGGAGAAAACGAATCCGCGGTGCCCTGAACGATCTTGTCGATCAGACAAGGACTTACTCAATCAGTAAATCAACGAATATTATAGATATTCCGTAGAACGATCTGATTCGATGAATCGCAAAAGGAGAAGAAAACAATGTAGATAAATCGGAATAACGACAACATCAACACGACAAGAAGGATCAGATTTAAGAAAAATGCGCAATTCCAAGATCTGTACTTTGACCCGAAAACTGAGTATATTGTATACAAAGTTCCAATGGAAAAGCTCTGCTTATCTTGTGCGAAGCATACACAAAATAACAAGAAAACTGTTCAACAAGGAGTACAGAATGGAGTTCGATCTACCTTGTAAGCCAAAGATGGGATGCAAGGAAGGTCAAGCCTGAATGTCTATCAATCAACTGTTTCTGATCGATAGATCTTGCCAACCGCACCAGATGATCTCTTGATCTCTGATCTATTCCCACTGCCTTTAGTAGTCTCTGCTCAAGCTGCCAACGATTGCCAATGAAGAGAATTGTATTTTTCGCCAAAGGACTGATCGCTCCTGTTGTCAATGCTCAAAGATGTCTTCTGTCTTTGCTAAAAGATGATGCTGCCAAAAGTTGAAGATGCCCCTTTTCTTGTTTCTTCGCCAACTGGAGTATTTATAAGTTCGACAACATGTGGAGAAAGCATGGCCCTGATGACATGTGTCCCGAACCTTCAAAATACCGTTGACTTGGTAAACTTTATGTTGAAATTAGCCACGTCGCGTCACGTTTTGGGAAGGGGAGCAAAGTACGCTGTCGACCACTTCCGCTAAAGCTACTCCGTGATTACGCACAATATGTTCATCAGCGTATTGTGCGTGTGGATAGCATATGCGTATCTGGTACTGCTTTAGCCAGTTTTACGCTGTATTACACTTGTTTATGCTTCGTTGCGTGGCGGAGTGCAATAAAGCATGTAAGTAGTTGATTCAAGCTATTTTACGCTCATTCACGCCGCCAAGCGTAATAGAGCATAAAAATGATCAACTTTACAATAAATTACGCTTGTCAACGCTGCGTAGCGTAATGAGCGTAAAGCGACCAATCTACAAAAAAGAAGAGATCAATCTGCCACGCTTCCTTTAACTCTGACTTTGCTTTTCTTGAAGCTCATTACGCTGCTCTGTGTAACGGAGCGTAAACTCGATCTGGAACAAAAGACTTAGCAGAATATGCGACAAGTCTAAACTTTGTCAAAATTGCCGAAGTAAGTTACTTTCTGCTAGCGGGCTACGTTAAACAGAGTTACGTTGAGCGACACTACGCTATGTTGCGTAATGTAGCGTAAAGAAAGAAAACACGGTAAGATTGAAATCTGTAAAGAACTTGGAGACTTGATACTACGCGCCTCTTTGCCCTGCTCTGTCTTCTGAATTTCCGTCTCGAACCTTCGCCCAAATCGTGAATCTTCACCTGAGGCCGATTCGCAATTTCTACGGTGTTTCAAAGACCAATTTTACCATGATAATTGCACATTCATAGCAAGTCCCTAATAGGCCAATTTTGTCAAGATAATCACATATTCGTAACAACGAAGAAAACATTGTGCATTAAATATAAAGGTTAATCACACAAAAGTTTAAGTTTAGATAATACGATATGTTAAAGATTCAGAAATCTCATTCCTCAATGATACAAACTAATGGATATACAAATCTTGTATTTCTTTGGTATATTATTTTAAAGGATCAAATTGTAGAAAGTTATGATTCTCTAAATCAAATTATAATATGATCTATAAACATGCATCACTCTATCATTGCCCAAATCTGCTGATGTTGAACATCTTGATTCAACTTTTTGTATTAAACAAATTATGTGGTTTTGGGTGAATGAATCATCGGATTCTTGTGTGATCTGCTAGACAAACCCATTCTATTGCTTTTTTCACTTTTTGTACTTTTCCCAGATTTAACCTTCAAAAGGTCTAAAGATTCATGCACACAAATAAAAGAGCCCAAAGATTTAACATCAACACAAATATAAAAGCTTAAAGATTCACGTAACCAAACATGCCCTAGAATTACTATGAGAAATATGGCCTGCTTATCACAATTCAATTTAGTATGCCATCTAAATCCCATTCGCCACACATAGGTTCACCCTCAAATTCATGAATGGGGTATTTATGGCATGCCAATGCAACTGCATAAAGCAGGTATTTAATTATTTCCCTCATTCTCTACTCCAAATTTCCTCGATACTCTAGTCTCCCCAGTAGCAGTGCAGGTACCAGAATCCAAACACCCGTGCATAGAAAAAATGCTACCAAAATTCACAAATTGTTATTTCTAAAATCGCAAAAACTGAAAGCAGAAAAGTATCAATCGAACGTAAAATTTCAAAAGAAGAATGCTTTTAAGAGATTGTGTAAGCCTGGATGAAACGTTGCTTTGATTACATCATGGCAACATGAAAATAGAAGAATATAATACCCTTGTGAAAGAATCTTCCGTCTAGAGATTGGGACCATCTCTAAGAATGTATCCATTTCGTTGCATAACTGCAGCAAACTATAATCATTTACATGAAAAAATATGAAAGGATCTGTATCAAAACTACAGATCCAACGGCACTCCAGTATGCTTTTAACCTTCCGATGTAGTTTTTGTCTGCTCAGCAATCTCAGTTGCAAGGTCCTTGGTCTCCTTTTCGACACCTTCACCAAGGTTGTAACGAACAAATCTTCGTAGCCTGATATTTTCACCAAGAGTTGCAACCGACTGCTTGATGACATCTTTAACCAAGATTTTATCATTCCTAAGGAATGGTTGTTCAAGTAATGCTAGTTCTCCCAGCCTTTTTGTGAGACGTCCTTCTACAATCTTCTCCCGAATTTGCTCAGGCTTGGACTGAAGATCCTCCTTTTCCATTTCTATTTCTCTTTCCTTGTCTACAATTTCCTTTGGTATATCATCTATGGAAACACACTGGGTCTGGGGAGAGGCAACAGCTTGCATTGCCAAATCTTGAACCAGTTCCTTAAAGGCATCACCTCTTGCTACAAAGTCAGTCTCACAGTTTAGTTCTACCAGCACACCGATACGGTTGTCATGGATATATGAACCAACTCTTCCTTCTGCTGCTATTCTCCCCGACTTCTTTTCAGCACTTGCCAAGCCTTTCTTCCTTAGAACTTCCTGGGCTGCCACAAGGTCCCCACCTGTTTCACTCAGAGCCTTCTTGCAGTCCATCATTCCTGCTCCAGTCTCTGCACGAAGCTGTCGCACCAAACTGGCAGAAATTGTAACTGTCTCCCTACATTTTTTAAAGGAAAGCAAAGTTTAATTAGATGCCCTATACACTGAAATTTATGAATGAAATTAGGAAAAAAAATCAGTAAATCATGGTTCATATAACTGTCCCCCAAAAAAGTAAAAAAACGAAAATAAAAAATTTAGAACGATGAAGGCATAAACTTGAAACTAAATAATTTTTGTATCATGGCCATTTATATCCAACCTGCAGTTTCAGCCATTTCATTTTCAGAATTTCTTTATACCTTAGCATATAAGCTGCGGGGATTAATCCTGTGATATTTTTTACATCTTAGCATAAACTCTTGGAATTACACCTCTGACCTCAGAGACTTGCCAGCAGATTACACTTCATTGAGATTTTTCGGAGGATCCATCATTCTGAGTCTTTTGAAAGCTTGGGCAATTCTACCATGCATGATTAACCAAGAAATACACTAATAAATCAAGCAAGCATCCTCTAATATTGTTTTGATCAATTGAATTCATCATTCTTGATTTCAACAAAATGTAACGCAATTTCATAGTAATGGAATTCAATTTAGCAAATTGTCATTAGCAATTTCATCAGACAAATTAATTTCAACCATTCGATAGAAAAATTTTGTTTTATTAACCAAACTCCCTCAGATGAAAAAAAAAATTCCAATTGATGTAATCAAATTTTAACTTGAATTTCAACTAATTTAAACATAAAGCATAGCCACATGCCACTTGGCTCCAAAGTGGAAGTCCTCCGTGCTTCATCTATTTCTGTGGAACATTCCCTCAAAAGCTAGAAATTGTTCTCTGATTCATTTCAAGGATGAAACTGTTTCGATGGAACAATGTAGAAGAAGAACATCAAAGACAATTTTGAAACAGCATTTCTTTCCTTCTCATGATGCATGAAAGGGTAACCTGAAAGATGAATAAGCCTAGTGCATCCAAGTCATAACTAATTACATATTTGGTTGAAACTGGTTGCAGTAGTGTCATTTTCATTTTCATTTAAGAAAATTTGATTGATGCAACAAAATTTATCAATCATATAGTTGAAATTGATTTGTGTTTTTTAAGCTAATGGAAATTTGCTAAATTAAATTCCATTATTGTGAAACTCATTTACAGAAAGAATGGTGAACACAACAGGTCAAAGGGGCTAACCCAGAGAAGCTCTAACACGGTGCATGCAGAGGAACCAAGAGACCGATTAAACAACAAAAATGAAAGTTGAGAGACATTAGTCAGTACCATACAATGTTAGTCAGCATCAGACATTTGTCGCCAACTCTGCATCTGCTATGCAGAGTTGCTACACAATGTTGAAATCAAATGAATTTCAAGTATGAATCATAATGGAAAATGTTAACATAACCAGATCACTTGAAAGACATATAGTTTCTCACAACTAAGGAAATTTGGCAGATAATCTTACTTTGATTGCTCTGATTTTGCCTCATCAGCAGCTGTAGAAGACATTTCAGAAGCCTTTTGGCCTTCTAATGGGATAGGCACTGAAGGAGATCCTGCAGTTTGGGCAGCAACCTCTGCTGCAAAATCCTGATTTTTCTTCTCAAGGCCTTCTCCAAGATTGTATCGAACAAATCTTCTTACTTGAATATTTTCTCCCAAAGTGGCAATATTTTGCTTTACAAGATCTTTTATTATGAGTTTATCATTTTTTATGTAAGGTTGCTCTAACAAAGTCAACTCATTGACTATTTTTCGTATGCGTCCTTCCACAATTTTCTCCCTTATCTGTTCTGGTTTACTAACTAGATCCTCCTTCTGCATTTCGATTTCCTTTTCCTTCTGAACAATATGATCAGGAACATCCTCTGCTGCTACATACTGAACCTGTGGACAAGCAGCTATTTGCATTGCAAGGTCTTCTACAAGTTCACGGAAAATATCCCCCCGAGAAACAAAATCTGTTTCACAATTTACTTCTAGCATCACACCAATGCGATTATCATGGATATAGGAGCCGATTCTTCCTTCAGCTGCTACTCGACTTGCCTTTTTCTCTGCACTTGCTAATCCTTTTTTCCTAAGAAGGTCACGGGCTTTCTCAAGGTCACCTGCTGTTTCTACAAGGGCATTCTTGCAATTCATCATACCTGCTCCTGTTTCCTCTCGTAACTGTTTAACAAGAGTTAATGATATGGTGCTTGTAACTGACTCCCTCTTATTTGGACTGCTCTCCTGACGTTCTGAATAGCCATCGCAAGACATCAGCATATTCTAAAGTCTATGCCAATTGAACAACAGATTTTAAGTCTGTATAATTTCTGGTGAATTAAACAAACTAAAGTAGCAATTACAGCAATCAATGGCAAAAAGGAATGAACAAAGTAATCTACTTCTTGTATAAATTTTCTTATAGAACCATCATTTCATTACAGGAACCACAAGTACATCCAATCATTACATTTCAATATAAAATAGCTAATGCACGGTTATATGTATCATAACTTTGGCATTCCACTCAAACCATTCTACATCTTCCTAGGTATCCCTCCTAAACAATCAGAACTGGCATTAACAAAATAAAATGCTGGAGGAATGCAAAATTACTCTTAATCGGCCAGAGGTAAATTTCTTTAGTATTCATTTCTAGCAGGGTGATACATAGCTTACAATCTATTCTTCCATGAAATTAATTCGTTATTCCCATCATATCATTTGTCTATAATAGCAATATCAAAGAAACATAATCAAAGTTATCTACGTGCAATAACAACATTCTGTGAATATTTTCCATGCAAGGATGCAGATATCGCTCTAAAGAAATCCGTTCTTCCAATTTATCTATAAATAACATGCATTAGAATTTCTTATAGTATTATATACATTAGATTGAAAGTATAAAACCTAAAAAAAGAAAATACCTGATTTGGTAACTGCATAAGGATTTACTGTAGAATCCAGAGTATCAGATACCCCATATGAAATGGACTCGTTGGCTATGGTATTTGGCATGGAAGTTGGAGTTTCCTGATAAGCATAATACTTATTGTTCAGATTTCTTTATATAAATAATAGACTACCACAGTATTAACATACAAGATTACATTAACACCATAAAATTTGCCAAAAAACATACCTTCAACCTATTATCTGGGACATCATTCACATCTTCATATCTTCCATTTACCACATTATGGTCATTGGCCGCGTTAAGAAACTGTGCCTCTGGTTTTGCATCTGATGATACCACACTTCCCTCAGAGGCTGCTAAGCTTGATGTTTCATCCTTCCCAGTAGATTCATTTGATACTTTAGCCTGTATGTTTTCTAAAGCAGGATTGAATGAAAGATTATTATTACTGGATTCAACTTCATCATTAGGAGAAACTACGAGATTTGATGCTTCATCAAGAGAGTTTTTAGAAAGTTGAGACTCCTTTTCTTTCAGAAAAGCAGAAATAACAGGATGTTTGCGAAAAGCCAGTTCAAAAGGATTATCGGCAACTAGAACATCATTTTCCTCCAGTACTCTGACCTCTTTCTTTTTCAATTTCATGGTCAATCTAATCCTTCGCTTGTCAACCCTTAAAACTTGAACTTTCACTTTCTGAGATCTAGTTAACAACATTTCTCCATTAAGACTTGTATAGTCATCCGCAACTTCAGATGTGGGAAGAAAGCCTTCTTCATTTTCAGGAAGTTCTATCAATGCACCGCTTCTTACAAAAGCCTTTACTTTGCCTTCAAATTCCTGTCCCTTGTGAAATTTAGAATTTATCTGAGCATCATTATCACTATTTTTACTGGACCGTGCTGGACCTTTATGGTTTGCCATAGCATCAGAATCTTGTTTTTTCCCTTCCTGCTCTTTAGTATCATCTAGTAGCATTGTCAATGCAATGCGGCCTGACTCAAGATTAGCTTCTACAATCTTGACTGTTACCTCTTGCCCCATGGAAACTATATCGCTCACATTTTTAACATAATCCTTGCTAAGCCTAGAAATGTGCACTAGCCCTTGAATTGAAGCACCAAGCTCAACAAATGCCCCATATGATTGAATTGATCTTACTTTCCCAGTGAAAATAGCACCGGGAACCAACTCTTCATCTTTTATTTGTGGATTTGAATTCCTTCGAAAACTTCCAGTACTCTTTGATTGTTTTGAGTCAGAAGAGTAATCTGGAGAAATAGATTCAGCCATTATGGCTTCACTACTGTCTGTATCTTCATCCTCCTTAGATGGATCATCCACACCTAAATCAACATTAGGACCAGTTTCAGTATTGGCACTGGGCTCTTCAATAGTCACTTCATTTCCTAGAGATGCTGGAAGTCTCTGAAAAACTGAATTGCAAGCTCTCTTTCTATCAGTAACTTGAAAGTTAGTCACAAACAATGTTGAAGTAAACTTCCTGACAAGAAAAGCTCTTGAAATCTGGGGGAGCTTGGAGCTTTGTGAATGTTTCTGATTATTAAAATATATACTTCTCCTTGGAAGACTCTGTATGCATGCACTGTTGCAAAGCACTGCAAAACCCATGATGAACTGGTACTATCTAGTGAAATTATTAATTAAGTGGCATCTACAATATTTAGATTCTGCTATCTGCTGAGAACACCATGGCAAAAAATCATATGATTACATTAGATTATGCTATAATTAAATACTTCTTTATATTTGCTAACAAGAAAACACAGATATAACATGCATGAAGGAAAGATTCACAAAACTTTGAGGAACTTTCCATCAACTATGTTACAAAAAAATCTTAAATATCTGTTTTTCTCCAGAAAATGCTTTTGGATTAAAGAATGTTATGCACATGATTAAGTGATGATGTTCTAAGGCTATAATGCTATCATGACCTACAAAAATTTCACAGTTGCTGTAAGCAATAATTAATTAGAATAAGAATGTTTTTAACAAAAAAGGAACTTATAAGCCAATGCAACAAGGACTAAACAAGATTGAACCTCTTTTGCTTTAGAAGAAGTTAAGAAGAAAATTTTGAATATTTATCAACATCATCATCCTAGCATAATCCCAACTATATGAATTCTTTTCCACCATTCATCTTTATTAAGAGACAAACTGGCATTGATTCCTGTAACATTACATGACTCTGACTTGGCACTTGGCTTAGCAAGCTTAAAGACCCCATGAAAACTCGGTGACTTTGTGAAAGTCCATAATTCAAAGCACTTCTTGTTAATATTTTAACATGCATTTTTACCTCTCCCAATACAGTCATTTTACAATAAACTAAAATGAATTTAATATGCTAATTCTAAGAAATATGAAAGTATTTTAAATACTGTAAATCCAATGAATCAAGAAAATCCAGTCAAAAATATATGAAACATGCCATCATAAATAGTTCAAACTTCAAAATATAAATTTCTTAATGCAATCATAGTATCATATCATACTAAACGTATATGCATTAGCTATCAGACCATCAAATATGAATGACCTCATTCAAGGCATAATCATACATTTCACTCAAAAGAACTATTTATCCTTATGTGTATATGATTTTATGTATGTTATTTGATTGTTACATTATGCCTGCTATCACCAGTTACAACCTCCTGCCATTGGCGATTATGTAAGAGACCCTTGATCATGATCCTAAGTTGATCTTTAACATCCCAGGTCATTTCTGTTTTACTTCAAATTTGTTATTATTAATAGAATACTTTTGTTTGCCTGTTCATTGAAAACAGAACAGAACAGAACATCAACCCACAAATCGTCATTTCTATTTATTTCAGATTTTGTTTGATGTCCCATCATAACATCTAACTGCTTCCAGAAACTTAGAATTCAATGACTGCCGTCTTGCAATTATTTTAACCTTTTTTTCCTAAATGTCCGTTTTCTTGTAGTTCATTTAAAGTTTACGCATTTATTTTGTTCACTGTAGCAGAAAACCTTCTTGCATTCATGGATTATTCTTCATAATTAAACCACGCTAATTTTTTAAATATCAAAACAGCATCAGTTTGGTTTACCTTCTCAATCCAACAATGTAGATATTTAACGAAATATTTGCTTCACACTTCATGTCTATATACATATTTCTCTAATTCCATTTCACAAAAGCGAATATACACATTTGAAATGTAACGGTTTACAAATTGACACTCATTTCATATAGAAGCACAGTTTTAATACAAGTAGGGTAGAATGGAACAGTTTCAAAACCCAACCGTTTCGTGGAATAAATTTACATAGCCGTGTATTCCTTGACCCGAAGATTGAAAGTTTGAAACTGGTCCTTCAGCAATCTCCATAGGCCTGGTATTGTATTTTATTCTGAATAATGCCGTAAATTGCTTCTGTTAATAGACTGAACCAACTCATTTTACTAGATTTCATAACCCTGTCCTAAAGAAAACAGAAATCATTGCGGTTCTCGTGTGAATGCAATCTTCGCAGATGAAACTGCCATCGTCTCTTCATGTTAAGGGCGCATTCCAGCTACGTGTGAAAATTCCTCCACCATGTTATTTAAGTGCAAAAACTGTTATTTGTTCGAATACCATTTTTTGTAATGCCTAAACTTCACGGACAACTCCAATATATTGTTTACTCAAAGTGTGCATAACGATTTATAATGTGAGCCAAGATAAAATAGGAACAATGAAAAAAATGCCGGAAAGATAGAAATTAATAATCTCGACATGTTCGATGCACTCTGTGGCCACGCTTATGGTTTTCTGTGAAGTGTGGACATGTGAAGCACATAGAGAAGCTCAAAGCAATAAGCAAAATACGAAGCGCATAAAATTTGAACTTCAGAAAGTACATGAAGCACAGACATAAAGCTCACAGAAGCTACCAGAAGAAGCGGAAGAATTTTTCATTCCATTCTCCGTTCCAAGATTAGAAGATGAAGGCAATCGCGGTGAAATTATCCTTTCAAGCAGCATTGACGGCCTCAAGCATAGCTTGTAACCAGTGAAATATGTGTGTGAAATGGTTACAACCGCGCGAATGGAAGCGCTGGCGGTGGATGAAAGAGGTTTCAGCGTTGTTAAGATAGGCGTAGGCGTAATCTTATCCTTTTTGTTTTGTGCCATCGTCTCCGACCTTCCTCCGTCTCATTTGTTTCTTCGCCGTTGCTAAGAGCAGCATATATGTATATATATATATATTGGTCGAGATAATTAAACAAAAATGATATTAGTGGATGAGGTAATCACTTATCCCTTCTCTGTTTCTGTACCACTTATTCAATTTACTTTTACCTCTCGATCAAGTTTGCTCTTTCTTTGTAAAACAAAGAAAGAGCAAACTTGATCGAGAGGGTAAAACTAAATTAGGTAAGTGGTAGAGAAACAAAGGAGAGATAAGTGATTTCATTTTTAGTTATCTTATTACCTCATCTAGGGCTTGGTTAACATCATTTTTTTTAAAATCATCTTAGCCAATATATATATATATATATGCAAGTAAAGTGGTTTCATAGGCTATGAGTATAATTTAATTATTTTTTTATTTTTTAAGTTATCATCACTATTTGTATTCTAAATAATATATCTTGGTAAACATAAATTGGTTAAAATAAAAATTTATATATTTCGTATATGTTGATGAAAGAATACATTGCACAATTATTGCAACAAACATTATAGAGCTGTATAATAGGATTGAGCAAAAGGCAAAATACAATAATAAGTGTGAACTTAATATGCCTAATCCTCCAATTGAGCAAAACAAACTTCCTATGCAATTTTACTTTGGAGATGTTTAGTATCTAAAATTTGTCTGTATCTTTGCACATAGAAAGGAAGATGAATCTTTAAAAAATTAATGGTCTTGACTCCAGATAATGCAACAAACATTAGACCCGTAAGTTCTCTTGTGTAGCGGTTTCATGGGCTATGAGTAGAATTTAATTATTTTTTTTATTTTTTAAGTTATCATCACCATTTGCATTCCAAATAATATATACTGGTAAACATAAATTGGTTAAAATAAAAGTTTATATATTTTGTATATGTTGATGAAGGAATACATTGCATAATTATTGCAACAAATATTATAGAGCTGCATAATAGGATTGAGCAAAAGGCAAAATACAATGATAAGTGTGAAGTTAATATATTTAATCCTCTAATTGAGCAAAACGAACTTCATGTATAATTATACTTGGAGATGTTTAGCATCTGAAATTTTTCTATATCTTTGCATATGGAAAGGAAGATGAATCTTTAAAGAATCAATAGTCTTGACTCTAGATAATGCAACAAACGTTAGACCTGTAAGTTTTCTTGTGTAGCGGTTTTGCGGGCTATGAGTAGAATTTAATTATTTTTTTTATTTTTTAAGTTATCATCACTATTTGTATTCCAAATAATATATACTGGTAAACATAAATTAGTTAAAATAAAAGTTTATATATATTGTATATGTTGATGAAGGTATACATTGCACAATTATTGCAACAAACATTACAAAGCTGTATAATAGGAGTGAGTAAAAGGTAAAATACTATAATAAGTGTGAACTCAATATGCCTAATTTTCTAATTGAGCAAAACAAACTTCTTGTGCAATTTTACTTTGGAGATGTTTAGCATCTGAAATCTTTTTGTATTTTTGCACATGAAAATGAGGATAAATCTTTAAAGACTCAATGGTCTTGACTCCAGATAATGCAATAAATGTTAAACCCATAACTTCTCTTGAACCAATGTGAATAGTAGCCTTATCTAGTGTCATTCCTTGAGATTTATGAATAGTCATGGCCCATGCCAATCGTAATGGTGACTGACGAGATGCTCCTTGGACCACAGGTACAATTGGCACATGATGAGGATTACCATTATCAAAGGCACATCTGATATAGGAGTCAAAATCAACGATAACGTATAATGGTAATGTAGGTGGCTATTTACCTTAAGGATACATAATACAGTGAATCATGCCAAGTGCACCATTCACAAATCCTGCTTTAGGCCAAATGTTAACTATAAGCATTACCCTTGCACCTTCACATATAAGCAAAGATTACCTTACTTGTTGCAATAGATAGTTGTTGCACTACTTGTTGCAGTAAATGGTTGTTGTTGCTGATTTTGAAGAAAGTGTTCTTCACCTTCTCTATTGGGACTAATAGCAACAGAATTCATGTTTTTAAAAATGCATGAATTCCAATATTGCGCCTCTTAATCTTGTAACACGATGCCTAAGTTCAATATCTTTAAATACTACATCACACCGTAATTGTCATCACCTTAACCGTTCCCATGATCGTAACCGTCACTATAACCATAATCGTCATCATTTATAATAATAATAAATATTCATTATTATTGTAATCGTAACCATCACCATTTATAATAATAATAAATATTCAATATTACCCACCGTTTATAATAATAAATATTCATTATTATCCACGTCGAGCCCTACATGTGAGGGAATACAAAGAGATGAATGGAGAGCCCAAGGGTCGAGGGGTGTCAATTAAATAGAGATTCTGCTCCCCTGTAGTGATTCTTTGGCTCCCTTGCATGTGGTGCGGGCATGTGAGGGAATACAAAGAGACAAATGGGAAGCTCAAGGGTTAGGGGGCATTAATCGAGTAAAGATTCAACTCCAAGGGAATACAAAGAGATCAAACTAAATTAGCACTGCAACATATATTTGTAATGCATATTCATTCAAAATATAAAAAATCACGTTACAAATGCATAAATAATGTTATTATTATATCACGGGCTTTTGTATATTGACATTATTGTTACAATGGACAAGATATGAATGATGCTAACACCTCATTCATAATTATTATATTATAATTATTCTGGAATCCAATAAATGTTATGAGATTATTATAATTAGCGCAATAATCCATAATTATAATCTGAGATATTATGGATTATAAGATTCATTCGAATGATAACCATTTCATAATAAATAAAGCCAAGATATGATGAAATATTACTCATAATCCATAATTTTAGAGATATTATTTATTCATTCATAATGCTAACCCATAATGATTATATCTAGGTTAGCATTATCCATAAGATATATATAATGAAATGATTATAAATAACTGACTTTATTTATGATGAAATGTTTATAATCATTTATGTTTATGATTATAAATATATCATTATATATAACCGAGATTATGAATAACTAAGGTAAATATAATCATTGGCTCCCCTGCAGTGAGTCTTTGGCTAGGGAAGATTTATAAATAATTGGTTATTTATGATTATGGCAAGACATGTGCATCGGCAAAGAGCTCGTCATCATTTTCCTTTGCATTAGCTAGGATCATCACAACATGATCTTGCTGGAGATCTTCCTAGGGTCTAGCCTGCCAGAGGTGCAAAAGTTCTCATTTTTAAAATTTACCAGAGTAACAACCATATCATCCATTAGATTTCATCAATCAAAGAATATGTACATAAAGAAAGGCCTCACTGCATGTAAGAAGGTAAGAAGAAATTATCAAATTTGAACTCTTTAAATCCTCCCAATAAGTAGGAAAAATTATTAAAATTATGACTGAAGTTAAGCTAACATCTCAAATTGGCTAATAATTTTCATGTGCTAGCAAAAATGCTGATGCTTTTGCATTTTATAAAAATGCATATTGCAAACGAAAAAAGTAGTCACAATCATAACAACTGAATGCATCTACTCCATGGTAACTGTTGAATTTCAAAGCACAACTATAGAAATGATAAAACCTACACAAAATATACAATGAGATAAAGAGAAAATGAACTTACAAATGTTTCTTTACATTGAAAAAGGGTGTAGCAAAAGAAGATTACTTAAGATAGTAGCAGAAAATTACAATTTCAGAATTCCATGCCACTCCAGAAAACATTAAAAAAAGAATAGAACCAAACTTTGGAATATTTTTGCATTGGGAATGTAAATGTATAGGAAGCTATGCTAAGTACTGATGACAAAAGAGCTTAGCTTGAAGTGAAACTATGAAAATTGCACAAAATCATCAAAATGTAATGTTCAACACGTTATAATTTACTATAAAAAATTAACAAAAACACACATAAAAAGACTAGCAGAAAGTTTGTTTCTAGAAAGAGATTCCAATAACCAAAGGCTATTGTTGACACAGAAACTTCAAAAGACCCTTCCCCTCAAGCTGCAGCTTCAACTGTAGCCATTACCATCTTTCCTTGAATTCTTTCCTTGAATGCCTTTGGCTCTACCCCTCATCTTTTCCCTACCTGCAAAATTTTATGCTTAAAACATACATTCAAACAAAGTTACTCAAGAAACATATTGGCCTAATTTATATATAAATTTTATCCAAAAAAAAAGAAAACCTAAATGAAGGGATCTTTTAGCTGTTATAACAAAATTTGTATTATGATTGTTGATGATGTGTGCATGTCATGACCCTCCGTGTTAAGCAAAGATGCAGCAAGGGCTGATTGGCCTACTACCTTATTATCGATGAGCTTGTTATTGTAGCTGAAGCGTGGGCCACCATCATAGGTGCCTTTCCAGCACTCTGGCAGAGCTTCGAAGATGGCATCATCGAAGCTAGTTAGGTTGGGCCAGGTGACTTGCAACAATAGTTGCAGACGAAGACGAAGATAGAATGGAAATGGAATTCCCATTCCCGTTCCCATTCCCATTCTACATTTGGTTGCATTTGGCCTTTTTATGTATGCAGCAGGAATATGAAAAGCTATGGCTCTTTGGTTCACATTTTGCGCGAATATGAAAAGGTGTGGTTCTTTGGTTTATATTTTTTCCATTTCATGGGATCTTAACATGACATGTGACGTGGAGGGTGACAAATGCACTCCCCTCCTCCTCTATCCTATGAGATGAGTTGGCCTCTTGGCCAAAAAAATCTAAATAACACTTAAAAATGTATCTAAAGCCCCATCATTTTCCTCTTTTTTTTTGTTTTCTCTTTTCTCTTTAGAGGAAATATTCAATTGAGTTTTTTATACTTGGGAAATCCTTATAACCTAGCATACAAGGTACTAATACTTCAAAGCATATGAACCAACTATATGAGCTAGAGCTTGTGCTTGACACTATTTTCCTTTTGTTCTTGAGCATCTTCCTCTTAATGTTTTGAACCTATGTGACTTCAATTTTGCTAGAATTGATATTTTGGCTTGGCAAAGTTTTTGCAACATTTCTTTGGGGGTGATGGGCCACACGGGAAGTAATGATTCAAAGGAAAATTCCAATGTTTTTCATATTGTAGAGACCATGAAGAATTCTAAAGCTTTCAATTTTATTTTACCTGATGATTTATATAAATCATCATCAAAAGATATCACTTCATGATACATATTTCTGCAAATTATTGGATTTGTTTACCCGAATAAGGGGTTTACATTAGTGATTCAGGCTATACTTGAATGCAATGGAATTAATGTATTGCATGCTCACTATTTTTCTGAATCTTTTTTGCTTGGACACTATGAAATTAATGTTTTGCATGCCCACTATTTTTTCAAATCTTTTTTGCTTGTCAAACTAGTGAATTTTGAAATGGTTGAGAAATCATTGGATCTTAAACTTTTTCTAGATCAGCATAATGCTTTTATTTCTTAGGAATGGAAAGTGGATTTTGATCCATATTCTTTTAATTATTTTAAAATTCCTTGTTGGATTGAATTAGAAAATCTTCCTCTTATTATTCAAAATGTTAAAGCTAAATTGTTGGCAACATTGGCACAATCCTAAAAACAAAGTTAAAAACATTAATAGATAGTGTGTTGTGCATACGTTATTTTGTAGAGATTGATTTACAACAAAAGAAGACATAATTAGAACTCAAGGCCAATAATAAGTGTTTTCCCAAAAAATTACATATTATAATTTGCAAGGATGTTGTAGTTATTGTTGTTATAAAGATCATGTTATTGGAATTTGTCCTATTCTCAATAAAAAAGGTAGTTTGTGAGTAAAAGAAACAAAAATTTTCAAAAAATGCAAATAATGGTAGTTTTCAAGAGGCACAAATAAATTCTTCTTCAACAAGTTAATAATATTTTACTAATCATTTTAATTCTAAAGTTGCCAGTAAATTCTTGATATCTAAAGAAAAAGAAATTTTCAACATGATTAGTAATGAAAATATGGAGGTAGATGGATTTCACTCAATGTAACATAAAAAGAAGATGTATGTAAATGTTATTTTCAATTTAAAAACCCCAAAAGTATCTCATTCTCTTTCTACTTTTACTATCATTCCAAATGCTTTTTTATTGAATAATACCTTTTTACTTATTAGTAACATGGATTGTGGGACAAATGCTAAGCTTGAAAAATCAAGAATAAAGGCATCCTCCCCCACATCTCGATAGTGGTTTTATCATGGTGATGAGACGCAGATTGCACAAGCCGTGATATCGCGTATGCGATATCGTGGCCGCTGCGATATCGCACCCCCTGCAATATCGCGTACGCAATATCGCGTCTCTCCATGTGATATCGCGGTCCGCCGCCATATCTATAAATAAGAGGCAGCACTCCCCTTATTTCCCAATCCTAGCTAGAAGTAGCGAAGCTTTGGCAGTTTGAACACTCCAGAGTTAGATTAATTTCCCATGTGCCCGCAGTAGGAGTCCTAGAGTGAACGGCTCTTTATTCAAGCAACTTTGTAACCTGAACACAAGTTGTGTACGGCAATAAAGACGAACTTGATTGGATAAACCTTGCAGTACATGGTTTTATTTTATTGTTATTTATTGCTTTCCTAGTGCGCACGAGTACGACTTGATTACGAGCATCTACAGATGTGTACGGCTAATCAAGGAATCAGCTACTCGTCGCAATGCGTGAGTACGACTTGACTATGAGCATTGTGACTGCTT
>MNCI01010504.1:595940-695804 GCA_015680685.1 Gnetum montanum
CCATACCTACCTGATATCATTGTAAGGAACTCGAGGACGAGTTTTCATTCAGTCATGGGGGTATGATGAGACGCAGATTGCACAAGACGCGATATTGCGGCTGTCGCGATATCGCACCCCCTGCGATATCGCGTACGCGATATCGAGGTCTGCCGCCATATCTATAAATAAAAGGTGGCACTTCCCTTATTTCCCAATCCTAGCTAGAAGTAGCGAAGCTCTGGCAGTTTGAACACTCCAGAGTTAGATTAATTTCCCATGTGCCCACAGTAGGAGTCCTAGAGTGAACGGCTCTTTATTCGAGCAACTTTGTAACCTGAACACAAGTTGTATACGGCAATAAAGACGAACTTGATTGGATAAACCTTGCAGTACATGGTTTTATTTTATTGTTATTTATTGCTTTCCTAGTGTGCACGAGTACAACTTGATTACGAGCATCTACAGATGTGTACGGCTAATCAAGGAATCGACTGCTCGTCGCAATGCATGAGTACGACTTGACTACGAGCATTGTGACTGCTTGGTAACCCAGTAGCATATTCCAAGATCTACGCTTGGTAATCCCAGTAGTAGTCCAATGTGTACGACTAGTTAAGGAATCAGCTACTCATCGCTAGGCTAGAACATATGATAAGTACGACTTGGCTACGAGCATCCACAGGTGTGTACGGCTAGCCAAGGAATCGGCTGCTTATCACACTTAGGCTAAATAGGTGCCTCAGTACGACCACTTCAAGCACTTACGTTACGTGTGGTGATCCCAATAACGATTAGCGTTTGGTAGCCATAGTTGCATAGTTCAGGGTGTGTCCGGTAAGTGGGAACGAATGCTGACGCTAGTTAATTTAGACTTAGGACATTAGTTAGAGTTAGTTAGTTTCTCAACCTTTTCCCTCATAGATTAGGAGATAAACTGAAAAATACCAAAAAAATCATATACCTTAGACTTGCTTAACCATACACCGTGACACATACAAGCAAGCCTGGGAAGACAACAAACGATTAACCCCAAGTGTTTCTTGTGGCGTTAAGGCATTTAGTCTGCGGAGTTCGACCGGATCGCGCATACACGCTCGTATTCGTATGGTTGAGTGTAGGGGTACGTTGCCACTCATCACATGGAATGTTTGGGACCTTTCTAATAGGTCTTGAGTAAAGATTATCAAGAAGTATCTTTCAAACCAACATTTATCTCTAGATTTTCTTTTTCTATAAGAAATTAAGATTTCATCTCATGATATTAGTTTTTTTGGTAAATGCATTTTAAAAAATTGCATTGTTTTTTCTGCTACTCATGAGGTTAATAAAAAAGGTTGATAAGCAGTGAGGTACCCCCTATGCTCAATCATATGAATCACAAGCGTTCATGCATGATCTAGTCGAATTCCATGGATGGAACTAGTTGTGCATCTAAATTATTAAGCATTGATTGTAGTTCATTGTCTTCCCACTTGGACTAGTGGTAGCTTTGACACATATGGTTTAGTTCAAAATGAGGCATATGATTCTTGAAATTGTTTTGGCCTTATGCTACTCCTAATGATAATGGAGAAATCAATTACTTAATCTAATTAACAACATAAAGATGAAGTCTAAACTAGCCTATGGATGATGATTGTCTGTTCCCAGCTTACTATACACATCTTGAACCCACATATCCACTATTGGGATTACCAAGTAATGAATCATGATTTGTTATTCTTCGATATTGGACCCACGATATCGAATCCACGATATCGGGTACGCGATATTGTGACCTAAATAACGATATCAGATACACGAGATCATGATTCTTGTGTGGGCCTATAAATACACATTTGGATGCATGAGAGGAGTCGTTAGGAGTTAGTTAGTTAGTGTTAGAGTAGAGTCTTTTTGTTATTTTTTAGTTCATCTCAACCCTTCTCCAGTGCATGCCCGCAGTGTGATGATTATAAGTTTATGGAACCTTTATTCGAGTGTGACGTACTTGGACATGCACATGACTAGTAATAAAGATTGAGATTACTTCATCATTGTAGCATCCACTTAACTCTTAATTACTTTGATTGTTATTTACTACTTTCTTTAGTTAAATATTTACTTTCATGTCATTTACATTTCATGCTATTAATGCGGAGTGAGTATGACTTAATCATGAGCATTTAAGTGTGACTACTTGGTATCCTAGTAGTGTACCTAGGACATGCGCTTGGTAATCCTAGCAGTAGTACACGAGGTCCAAGATGTGTACGGATGATTAAGAATAGATGCTCATCGCACTTGGGCTAGCTTAGATTCTCTTTTAGTTTAATCAAAGTTATCTTCCATCGCCTCTAGGAGTAGCACTAGTTAGGACCACATCATACACACCACTTTGGACTAAACCATACGTGATAAAGCAAATACTAGTCTAGGTGGGAAGAAAGTGAACTGCAATCAATGTGTAACTATCTAGATACCACAACTAGTCCATTTGTGGAATTTGACTGGATCATGTGTGAATGCTCATATTCGTATGGTTGAGTGTAGGGGTACCTAGCCACTCATCATTGGCACCATTACCAGGGACGGTGCTAGTTATCTAGATTAGTTATATCATACAAGATCACTGTAACAGGGTATTAACAATATATCTTTCAGGCAAAGAAATTAAATTTAGTTAAGTCACACACAATTCACAACTATGTCTCTTTCACAAGACAATGATATCGCAACATCTAGCGAGGCAATTCATTGGAGAACTAACAAAGAAGTTTGGAGTACTCAATCTTATGTAGGAGTTTCATATGTTCATGAACACCCCAATGATACTCAAGGACTTTTTTCATCCAACTCAGACACCTCTAGTAAAGATTGAACATCCCCAAGAATGGATGACTATTCCTTAAGGGGTCAACGTAGAAATAAAAATCAAACCCACAGGCAAAGTTAGCAATGCCAACATGAACAAAGAAAACATCATCCTGACTCACAAACTTATAACCTACTTAGTGATGATGAACACCTACTAGCCACTAAGAGCCTAATGCATATACAAGAGGTTGTTCAAATATCCTGCAACCATCGTAACGAAAGCCATCTACCCAGGCTTGATTTAAACAACTTTCCCAAGTTTTTAGAAGGCTATGATTTAGATCCACAACATCATTTACAAGCCTTCTATCATGCCTGTGCATGGAATAATATTGATAATGGGTGGCAAAGACTTAAGCTCTTTCCTATGACACTTGTTGGCCAAGCAAAAGTATGGTATAAGTCTTTAAAGCCAAAATCAATTCATCGTTGGTTGACAATGGTAAACCTCTTCAATGAAAGATATTAAACCTATGCAAGAGTGTTAGCCTTGAGGAAACAAATCCAAGAATGGAAACAAGCACAACATGAACCCTTGGACATGGCCTTAGAAAGATATTATGCATTGTTAAACAATTGCCAAGGCCATGGGTTCTTCGAGGAAAGGCTAATGTATCACATCATAGATAGGCTCCGTAATGAAATAAGGGAGACCTTAGGGATGTATGCCCCAGGTCAACTATACAAGCTACGGACCCATCAATTCCAAGAGCTTATTAAGAAGGTAGCAAAAGAAGAAGGAGAAATGGCTAAATGGGAGAATGTTGAA
This sequence comes from Gnetum montanum, assembly GCA_015680685.1. Taxonomy (NCBI): domain Eukaryota; kingdom Viridiplantae; phylum Streptophyta; class Gnetopsida; order Gnetales; family Gnetaceae; genus Gnetum; species Gnetum montanum. The sequence continues at coordinate 599,548 of MNCI01010504.1, forward strand.
AGCTCTCAATGGGACCAAAATCTCGAATTAGCAAAGGTTAATGATCATGAAAAGGAGAAATCAACTTACCTCAGGGAGGTGGAATCATCTTTGTCAATACTACAATCACTAGATGAAATTGAGGCAAAGATCAATAAGATGATGAAATGGATACATGAAAAATGTAGAGAATATGCCAACACTATTAGAGGTAGAACCATGATGAACCAGGAAGCAAGACAAAACACCCTTAGACAATCAGAAAGAAGGGTTGAAGAAAATAAGAACTCAATTGCTAATCATACGTATCAATCTAACATTTTCCTGTACGATCACCCCAAGGGTCAATGCCCAATCTTGTCATATTTACATGAGCATTGGGGAAGAATGTTACATTCAAAGTTCGTACAAAAATACTGTGTTCAATCATAGTGGAAAAAATTCTAGTCATGGGGGAGATCACCCTCAAACTGGTTACACCCTTCATATCATCCAAACCCAAGCGCTTATCAGGTTCAGCATCCTGTTTCCCCAACTGGGTCAACATCCTCTATCTCACCACATTGTTATCATTCTCCTAAATACTATCAATCTATATCCTCTCTAATAAATTCATCCCCTCATGTATCTTACACTTCTCAATTTTAATATTCTCATCCTTCACCTCCTTCTACATCACCACCAATTGTACCCAAAGGGTTTGCACCATAACATTGATCCACCAACATTACTCATGCTACTACTATCAACTGCAGTGGAAATCCTCCACAACATCGAAGGCATCCCTTCTTTAGGTACTACTGTAGAAAGGGACAACACAGTTCTAAGACCACTGCATCCTCTAATTCAGCACAAGTTCAACACTATGGTGCATCTTTCTTCTTGAACCCAACGCCTCATGTTACCTTATTAGGGCCACCAAGCGATACTCCAACAACCATACGACCCAATGAATATAGCGACGTAGGGAGACATATCGATCCTTGCATACCATCTTACGATCATGGGTGCCATAGTGGGTCAACTCCTCATCAATTAATCACATCTTATAACTTGCCCCACTATCTCAACATTAATCAAGTGTGTAAACCACAATTTGGGTACATTCCAATCACCACATCAAAAGAAACCTAGTGGTTTGGATACGATCGGGTTCCAATATTTCCAATATGCATGGATCCCAACCTTCCATTTATTAATTCTAGCCATGCTCAACTATTTAGCTATGGGGGTATCCTCCATTCTAACAACACAAAATTAATAAATGTTTTTCCTTTTCTTTAATTTTACAATTTTTTGTTTACTAGTTTTTCATTTTTCAAATTGTTGTTTCATCTTCTTATTTATTGTTTTATCTTTTTATGAGTAATCTCATCTATGAATAAAGCACTCATGTGACTCATTGGTTGAGGTGTTGTTCTATGCTATTAAGTTTTAGGTGACTAATTACTTGAACAGCGAGCTCACCACATCTACCCACCCATTCTATTAATAAGAGGTTCTACTTTGGGTACAATGATATTCTTTCCATCATTAAAACTTAAAGTAATTTTGTGCTCATCTTGCCCAAAGTGAAGAAGGATGGACTAAGTAGGAATGGCCAGGGTGTGACATCAAGGGGACTTGTGGATTCTCTTTGGTGACATCTGTAGAAGTTATCTTGTAGCCTAGTTGTACTAAGATCCTTGTAGATCTAATGAAATATGGGAGTAAGAGTAATAAAGGCACTCACTCAAGAAACCCAATGCTATTCTAGGGGATCCCACTAGAAAGACATGCACCCATGCTTGAAGGTAGGTAGCTTCTCTGGATTAAGCATTCAAAAAAAAAAAAGAATAAGAAGAAGAAAAAAAAGGAGAGAAGAGTGTGCCAAAGCAGCCACACAAAAAGAAAAAGAAAATATTAAGATAAAAGTACCGCAAAGCAATTCTGAATCACTCCTTCCTTGAATGAAATGCCAAGTGATCGTACACCTTGTTGTCATAGTACTCTTATGGTTGTCCATCATGAGATGAAACAATGCAATGTCATTGATCAGAGGAATGGACTTGGTCTTGATTTTGGAGTGATAGGCTAATGACACATTAATCATGCCCTACACTCAAGATTCATTGTGCCCTGAGTTAGTTACCTCATGTCCCAATCTCTATAATCCCTTCTATAATTCATCCCATCTTGTTGTTCATGTATTTGTGACCCGTGTCTTGTGTAGCATTGAATTCATACCTCATTATGGTGGTATCTACATGTGTGCATTTTGTGGAATTGGTATGGATTACATTTCACCCCTTTAGTGCCTACAGACATCTTTAGGAGGGGTTACATAGGGGCATTATAGGTAGGAACCTGCTTTGGGGAGGACCCACTTGCATAACCCTTGTAATTTACACTCATTACACATTGCCATCACATCATTTTACACCCTCTAAGTATTGTATTGCCAATGTTATTCTTTCCCTTATCATCCCTCTAATTCAAACATTCCTATGCACCAAAACATGTCCTTTCTCCTCATCTTATTCACGAATTTTATTGCTAGATTCTACCCCATTATACTTTTGTGCCTTCTGATCTATTCAATGTTACCCTGAACCTCTCAAATTAACCTCAATCCTTCATTTTTTGGCCTTGGAATTTCAAAAATTCATCAATTTTACTAAGTACCCTATTTTCAATAGGCTGTGATATTCGATACCTGATATTGGTTTAGACACGATATTGGGGCCACGCTATCGGGTATGTGATATCATGTCGATAAAACCTATATATATGGACCCCCATGCACATGTCAACATCATTTTCAATTATTCACATGGGGGGAGTTGTTCAAATTTTCTTCCACGAATTTCTACTTGCAGACTTCTCAGTCAAACATCCCTAACTTACTCGCTAGTGCTCTAATTCCCATTTCGGTTAAACCTATCTAAACTTGGAGTGTTCAGATTAGTTGTGGGGGAAGGGTACACTCTCAATTGTGCATAATTTTTCCGAAATTCATCATCGCCCAAAGGATATTATAAAGGGTAATTGACCATAAAAATGTTAAACATGTTGCCAAAATCAATTTTATCTCTTCACCCACACAAAGAGAATTTAATTTCAAAGCCACCTAATCAAATTGGGTCCAATATCAAACTTTTAGGGGAAAATTTCATAAAATTTCCTAACTTTGAATCATACAAAATAAGAAACAAATTCATTAAAGGCAAGAAGTAAGGTATAAATCATATTTTGTAAACAACCTTACTAATGATTGGCCTCGTGTGATTGCAGATGACCCCTAAATGTGGACAACAAGGAGGATCCTCCCAAGGTGTGTCCAAATGACCTAGGAGAGGCAGAGCCTAGGCATCTCTTGAGCAGCATGTTGAGTAGGAGGCATAAACATTTAGCATCCATCAAGAGCCTCCTACTACTGTGCAATCGGAATAAGCAGAAGGAGGAGCCACTGGAGCACCTGAATAAGGACAACATCTCACGTTGTCCCGAGACTATGTTCAAGCAATCTACGAAAGGTTCACGTTAGTAGCTATGATCATGGAACTAAACTTTGGACCTTTCATTGAGTTCGCTCTTGAAGTAGTTAGGGACCAACTGAAAGGGTCCTCATTATGGCCCATCCTCTTTGAAATTGGTGCCTAGTACTTAGGAGAGACGTACCAATTTTGGCACAATAAAGAAGAAGGCACCATAGTTTATATTGGTGGTGTTTCTGTATATTTTTCTACCAAGGCCATTTTAGAAGTGTTGAATCTTCCAAATATAGGGCCAAAAGTTACTCACCTACCCACTCGCTTTGATGCTGATGCACAGAAAATTTGGTTGAAGAGCATGTACAGCAAGGAAGACAAGGCATATGGAGAGTTGACTCTGGAAGAAAGGATCTATTTCAAGATCGGCACTTATCACATCTTCCCCATTAAAGGATTGAACAGAATCTCGATGTATGTGGCTAGAGGAAGTGCGATATTGATGGGCAAGGTTAATGCTAATCTCCCCCATTTGTATCTCACTGAGATTTTGAGGTAGTTTGAGGAACGCAAGATAGGGAAGTTCATATTGCACTTCCCCTATCTCATTAGGAAGCTATGCCAGTGTGCTAGAATTCTAGGGTACACTAATGACATCCCTAGAAGAGCCCAAAATGCTTCATTCGCTGAATTGCTAAAGCCACTAGCCCTAAGAAAAAGTGCTAATGAGATCTTAGAGCTAGAACAAGAATAGACGGTGGGACCCACCGCAACTCAAACTGCAAGGCCTAGCCAACTCCGAAGCACAAGGCGTAGTCAATAGCAAGAAGTAGGTCCCAACACAAGCTAGAGAGACCAACCACCACCACCGCTGCAAGATTATGGACCGTTGATGAGCCATCTCAAGGCCATTGCTAAGACAGTCAATTAGGGAAGTCGTGATGATGCCAATATCTTCTGGGTTATTGATGATGTCGTATGATCCATGGTTTTCATAGATCACACATGGGGCAAAGTGTCCATTCAAATAGAAGGAGGGGAGACACATTGGTCACAACATATTATAGGAAACACTGCATCTTTCTAGGTGCAATTAGAAATTGGTAAAGGGGCCACAGTAGTGGTCATGTAGCACCAAGATGTAGTGGGAGCTACAGAAGTGATCACAGATCATATCAAAGAGTCCTTCAATGTTCCTATTATGCCACCGGTGGATTTCATAGGAGCACGTGATGCTCAAACATTGGCCGGTCCCTTGATGACTCTTGTAGAGCATGAGGATGTTCTCGATTGGTTACTGCAAATAGGACAAGTAATGACATCCTTGTTTGACATCCTGCAAGATGTCACAACAACTTAATCAGAGCTCATATCCACCAAGGGAAAGTTGGTTATGGCAGAGATCAAGGCCAAGCATGTAGAGGCAGAGTTCGAAAGACTCCAAGAGAGGCTTGTCACCTTGCAAGCTGCATAGCGAGATCCATCTCAATTCATCCTTGTGAACCCGCTAGATTCTTTTAGGGTATAGCAACTTAATAAATTATTAGCAGATAATAAAAGAGTGGTAGAGGATAAGGAGAAGGTTGATTGGAATGCTTCCAAGGCACAAGCGTAGACATATGCACACGCCAAAGCACTCAAGGCCTTGCAAGAAGAGAATAAATAGCTTATTTTGAACAATCTTTAGTTGACCGTTATGGAGAAACAAAAGAATGTTCTTAAAATTTTTTTTAGCAATTACGAGAATAGTTAGTTAGGGTCAACCAAGATATGAATCGAACCCTCTCAATGGAGGAGGTATGTGCAATCCATCAGAAGACAACAATTGAAGTAAGCACGTGGCAAAACGAGGCCAAGCGACATGAAAAATTGAAGGAACACTTTAGAGATCAGGTGAAGATGTATAAGCAAGTTGTCAAAAAAGAAATCCATATGGTCAAGACCCACATTAACACCTTTAGTGCTTAACATGTTGATTGATGGGCCATATTGGACACATATGCATTCATCCACCAAGCAGAGCTGAAAAGTTAGGACCTACAAATACAAGATCTTACGGAGTACATGGGATTGGAAAACCTGTGGTATGCCAATCTAGCCATGTTAATAGTAGGACACCCAAGAACAGAGCTGGAGAAGCAGGTAGCAACCACTTACGCCAAATATGAAATAGAATTTGCTGAGCATAAGAAAACGTTGCAGAAGTTGGAAGATGCAAATTTTGAGTTAGAGGTGGTCAAGGCTAGCTACCAAGGACAAAAATATGTCATGGAAGACTTGGTTTGATGGGTTACAGATTATCAAGAATACAAGGATAAAGCTAGAGCCTACGAGAAGGAATGATGGCTATTTGTAGCCTGGCATGTCAAGGCAAATCAGATGTTCCCACAACTGCCATATCCATGGAAGGTGCCGACTCCATCAAACATTGGAGCATCAACATGGATAGCATAGGACCCATAAACTAAATAGGAAAAGCTCCAGGCACTCCTTCAGAGCTAAAAAATTCCAAAACTTGGAGCACAAGATAAGGGGATGTGACCCATGGGGGAACCATTGCCACTAGGAACCACATAAGTCATAATAATTTTTGTAATTTTGTGTCATGTTCCCATTTTGTTGTATTCAATTCTCCATTGTAGCATGAATAAATTCCTAGTCAATTAATAATCCCATACTTATCCACTGTGCAATCAATTGGTCTTGTTCTCATTTTTTTTCAACTCGAGGACAAGTTTTCATTCAGTCATGGGGGTACGATGAACGATGATTTGTTAGGCTTCAATATTGGACCCGCGATATCGGATCCACGATATTGGGTATGTGATATCGTGACCTAAATAACGATATCGGATACACGAGATCGTGATTCTTGTGTGAGCCTATAAATACACATTTGGGTGCATGAGGGGAGTCATTAGGAGTTAGTCACTTAGTGTTAGAGTAGAGTATTTTTTTCATTTTTTAGGTCATCTCAACCCTTCTCGAGTGCAATGTGATGATTATAATTGTATGGAACCTTTATTCGAGTGTGACGTACTTGGACATGCACATGACTGGAAATAATGATCGAGATTACTTCATCATTGTAGCATCCACTTAACTCTTAATTACTTTGATTGTTATTTATTACTTTCTTTAGTTAAATATTTACTTTCATGTCATTTACATTTCATGCTATTAATGCGGAATGAGTATGACTTAATCACGAGATTTAAGTGTGACTACTTGGTATCCTAGTAGCGTACCTAGGACATGCACTTGGTAATCCTAGCAGTAGTACATGAGGTCCAAGATGTGTATGGATGATTAAGAATAGATGCTCATCACACTTAGGCTAGCTTAGATTCTCTCTCCCATTCTCTCTTAGTTTAATCAAAGTTATCTTTCATCGCCTCTAGGAGTAGCACTAGTTAGGACCACATCATGCACATCACTCTGGACTAAACCCTATGTGAGAAAGCAAATACTAGTCTAGGTGGGAAGAAAATGAATTGTGATCAATGTGTAACTATCTAGATACCACAACTAGTCCATCTGTGGAATTCGATTGGATTGTGCTTGAATGCTTGTATTCATATGGTTGAGTGTAGGGGTACCTAGCCACTCATCACCAAGTGCTATGCTACTAGGCAAACTAAGTAATAACACTGTTAGGATTACCAAGTGAATATGTGTTTACACTTGAAATTGGTTGTGCTCATTCTACCAATTCCTTAATATACATGGAAATATAAATATTGACTAAGTACATGAAATGTAAATTTTATGGAAAGTAAATTTAATCTAAGTCAAAGTGCTACAATGAATAAAAATCAATCTTGATATTATTGTCATTCATGGAATGTGTTCAGGTATCTCAAATAAGACATTGTACAATTGACTTAGACCCATACTGGGGGCACTCACTGATTGTTTTCTAGGACTACAAAATAAAATTACAAGAGTTCAGCTACTTTATTAACCAAAGAATTTTTTTATAAACATGGTGAGTGAGCACATATTTACAGACTTTATTGTGGGGCTACATTGATGGGCCCTCATAAATGTAGAAAATGCTACATCGATGTGGCCTTGTTAATGGGCAACACCACCTAGATGGGACCTTGTTGATGGGGCCCTTCGACTAGGCCATGTCAATGGGGGCCCATCAACACAAAAATTTGATGCTTTATCATTATTCAAATAGATGTGACAACCTATGTCGAGGCATTTGTTTCGAGGCATCTACATTGAGGCATCTTTCTTGACACAGTTGCATCAATGCAACCAACCAATGCTTCATCAAAGGTGTTGTTATTCTTATTAATAAAAATTGAATTGGAAAAGTTTTGAATTTTGGTTTTGACAATCTTGAAAGATTTATTTGGATTATTTGTCATATGAAAAAGGTGACTTTGGACTCTATAATATTTATGCTTTTAATAATTTAAAAGATTGATCAAAGGTTTGTAAATATCTTTTCTCTTCTTAAAGTTTCTTGGATTATTGAAGGTGATTTCAATATGGTTGAAAGTCATTTAAAGAAACTTGGTGGTCTTCCTCCTAACATGTCTTCTTAGAAAAAAAAGATTGATGAAATTCAAAGAAAAATATTTTTCTTTCTGATATTAGCTCTTTATTCCCATCTTATTTAAATAAGAAGCATTATATTTGGTGTAATTATTAACAAGAAAATGATAGAATTGATTATTGACTTGATAGATTTTACGTCTCTAATGTTTTCTTTTGGAAGCCTACAAGAAAAGTAGAAGTGCATACAGATGCTACTTTGTGAGATCATTTTCATATTAGCTTCTTTTTTTCTAGTATTAATTCTTCATCTTTTCAAAAACATGAGCTTTTTCATATGAATGCTAATATGTTCATATGACCTAGTGAGAAAAATATTTTGAAGCCTTTATGGAATGCAGAAAAAAAGTCTACTGGTGATATTGGTTGGATTGACTAGTGGCAATGAACTACTTGTAGAGTTAGAACTTATGCTAGATGATTCAAAAGTAATTTGTCCAACATAAGCATCAAGTTAAAGAAGATCTTGTAGAATTTGTAAAGAAAATGCAAATTTTTAAAACCAAAATTCTATTGATTTTGAAACTCAAAAAGCCTTAACTAAAGTTCATTATGCTAAGCAATGATGGGATACTTTTGAAGCTAAAAGTGTTCTTACTATAAGTTGCATGGGTTGGTTAAAAATTGAAGATGAACATTGCAATGAATTTTTTAACTATCTAAAAGGAAAGGGTTAAGTACCTAAAATAGAATCACTTTATATGAATAATTTGATCATAAAAGATCTTAAGACTATTAATAGTTTTTTAGCAAATCATTTTTCTTCTACAGGTTTTAGCAAGAAATCCTTCTAGGCCTCTAGTATGCATATTCCTCATCTCATAACAATAGCACATCAAAGTATTCTTAAAGTAGAAATTACAGTGAAAGAAATCAAAGCAATGGCCTTTAGTTTAGCAAATGTTAAAGTTCTAGGTTTTAATGGTTTTTCTATTGAATTTTTTAAGAAGCATTGGTATATCGTTGGAGTTGATCTCTTTTATGTTTTCCAAGAAGCCATTAAAAAAGTTTCTTTTGGTAAAAATATTCTTAAAAGTGAGATTAGCCTTTTTTCTAAGAATGGAGATCTTCAAAATATTAATAATTAGAGGCTTATTACTCTTCTTAACAATACTTATAAAATTTTAGCTAATACATGGCTTGCTGAATTCAGAAGGTTATTAAAAATATTATCAAACCTAAGTAGATTAGTTTTGTTAAAGATAGACATATCTTAAATAATGTTAACTTGGGAGGGAATGTAGTGGGGTTCTGATACTAACCAAGACATTACTTTTATTAAGTTAGATTATGCCAAAGCTTATGAAAGGATTGACTAGGATTTCATTATTTCTTGTATCTATAAACTTAGATTTAGTGATTATTTTATTTGACTTGTATGTATCATGCTCACTAATGCTAATGCTTAAGTTACTAGCAATTTTGGATTAAGTTTATTCTTTTCTCTTCAATGGTTAGTTCATCAAGGTTATTCTCTAGCTTCCTATCTTTTTATTATTGTTATAGATTTTCATTTACATAATCTGCATTATGATCTATAAAGGAATTTCATGAAGAAAATTTTAATTGATGATCAAGGTACATAATTTCTTAACATGCACTTTGAAAATGATTCTTTTTTATAAGTAGTAATTCTTTGCAACATATCAATACTTTTTTTAGCTAGAGTGAAGGATTATTACATGCTATTTGGCTTTCAAATGAATTGTAAAAAATCTATGGCAATATTAATAAGTGGGTTACTCTTAAGTTGTTAAAAATCTTGAAAAAAGCTTGTCTTTAAAATTTTAGAATATCTTTTACTTTTGAGCCTAATATTATTATTTTGTGGTATTATTTGGTTGATAAAATTGAAAAGAAGCTTAATAAATGGAAAGAAAAAAAGCTCACTCTTGCTGACAAAGTTTTATTTATTAAGCAAATGCTTTAGTCAACTCATGTTTATTACTTTATTTGTTGGGCTCATTCTAAAATTTCTTATGAGATAATTAATTATATTATTCATCTATTTCTTTAGTCTACTGGAAAACATAGAAATTTTTTTTAGAGTTCCTTGGAATATTTACACTAGTACTAAGAAAGATAGAAGACTTGATCTTATTAACTATTATAACTAGGCAATTTCTCTTATAGAAAAATGGATTGCAAAGTGCATTAATGAAGATGATGTTTGGATGCTTCTTTTAAGAAGTAGACTTATATAACAAAAGCCTAAGAATGATAATAGTTGGTCTTTTAATAAATTTCTTCATTATTTTTCATTTTTCTTGGGCCATTTCTATTCTTGGTTTTCTAGTTCTTAAACAAGTTCGAAAGACATGGTGTAAGCCTAGTAAATATTGAAATTACAATCATATTGTAGTTTCAAAAGATATGCTTAAGTAAATTAGCCCATGGTGGCTTCCTTTTCAGGAAGGAGCTTGGACTATTAATATATTAAGTTTATGTACCACTTGGATTAGATTTCATATCATTGTAGTTTCTTCTCTACGTATGCATAATAGATGGATTCCTTGGAATGAAACTTCTAGCCTCTATGGTTTGAATAGAAAGAAAAAAAATTAATTTCTAATCTTGAGAATTTATTTAAAGTTAATAAAAATTTACATTAAGCTTTTCTAGATATTTTTTAAAAGAATGGAAGATATTTTTTTCCTTTTAATTCAAAAATTGCTTATGAGATTATTACAAAGAATGATTTTATTCATAAAAAATTCAACAAGGCCTAAAAAATACAATTATCATCATACTTTTGGATGAGGAAAATGAAATACATTTGGAGAAGTCATACATTTTCTAAAATTCATATTTTTATGGTGTCTTATTCATGAAGGTCTTTCTATCGACACTCATCGTAAACATATGAGAAATATTTATCATATTTTTTTGTGTAAATGTCAAGGATGCTCCTAAGCCTTAAAATCTTGAGGCTTTAGCAATAAGATCCATTTTTGGTAAATATCTTCATTCAACCTATCATTTTTTAGAAAAATTTTCAAATTGAGAAGGCTCCTAATGTTGCAGTAGATTCACTTTTGGTGTTCAAATTGTTGGCTCACCCTTACACCTATGATGAGTCATGTTCAATTGGTTACGTCAACAAGGCCTTGTTGACTAGGCCTCATCGACGAGGCTTAGTCGATGTATTTTACCATGCATTGATGAGGCCTTGTTGATGCAGTGTTTTTTTTTTTGGCTATAAATACGTGCATGTAGCTGTATTTATGGTAATTAGAGATTGTAGTTGTAGCAAAGCTCTTGCAGTTTTTCCATTTGAAAGTTAGAATTTTTCCCCGAGTGCTTGCAATAGGAGTCATTGAGTGTTGGGATCTTTATTTGAGCATTGTTGTACTTGAGCACGAAGACAAGCTTTCTGGTAAACCTTGTAGCACTTTGGATAGATTAGCTATTTTAGTTATGCATTTAATGTTTTCAATTAGTTATTAAATATTTTCTAGTTATTACATTAATGAAGTAATTAAGCCAAATATATTACACACATAAGTACGACCACTTCGAGCATAACATGTATTCACTTGGTAATCCCAGTAGCATTATTGCTTGGTACGCCCAGTAGTGGATATGTGGGTTCAAGACATGTACGGAAAGTGGGATTGAATGCCTATGTTAGGATTAGTTAAATGCTAGTTAATTAGTTAACTTAGATTAGTTAATTAAATTCCTTTTATCCACATTTTGAGCACCAAATTATAAAACATAAAATGATAAAAATAAAATGCCTTAGTTATGCTTAATCATACCAACAAATGTCACAAGTGTAATTGGAAAGACAATGATTGGCCTTAGGGCTAGATTCACTTCCTAAAAAACTAGTGCATCAGAAATGATAAAGTCCATGGAATTTGACTAGATCGCGTGTGAATGCTTTTTGATTCATATGGTTGGACGTAGGGGGTACCTCGTTGCTCATCATTGGTGTTGTTGCCAAGGACTTTGTTTATTGAAACGTGTGCTATTTAGGATTAGATGAATACCATTAATATCATTGTATGAACCTAAAAGTCAATATCATTCCCACTATACATAGAATTATAAAAGCACACTGATAATTTTATTTTGTTTTGCAAAATGTCTTCTTCTTCTCGTAAGCACGAAGATACTAGACCATTGGTCCCATAAGAGTGCAAGGTGGTATATACTCATCCAGATGAGTTTGTGCTAAACTTCATCTTCATCCTACATTAGGATGACTAGTTGTGATGGTGTGATATGGAGGACAACATCATCTTGTCCCCTGATAGATCTGTGCGTGAGGATGCTGTTGAAAACCCTTAACAAGCTAGGCATAGCAAATCTTCACAAAGAATATGTTGTGGATGGTTATGATACTCAAAATTACTACTCCACTAAAACACAACACAAATGAGATAGATGTCAGCAGAAGCTCCATGATGCTATGAAGGAGAAACATTTCACTAACCCCTTGTTCCTACTAGATCAAGAGGACAATGAGGATCCTCCCTTTGAAGGTTATTGACATGAAGATTCTCCACCTCTTGATACTAATGACAAGGATGTGAACTTAAACCTGTGATCCACTATCCATAAATTAGGTTCAGAAAAATGTGATAGCTAAGGTAGGAACTCAGGCAAGCATCACAATAGTAAGGGATGTAAGGATGGTGATTGTAATAAGTGTAAGAGTGATGGTGGATGCTGTAGTGGTAGTGGTAGTCCATCTTCCTCTTCATCCTCTTCATATGATTCTAAACATTCCTCTTCATTTGATGGTTCTCATGGAAGTCGCCATTGAAACAATTGTGATGAAGGTGATTAGTGAGATAACAATGACTGTGAAGGCCACCAAAACTGAAAGAATGGCTAAAACAATCATTGGCATCATTGACACAATGATGATGATGAACCTCTATTAGTGACTCAAAGTATGCTCAACATTGTAGAGGCAGTTAAAATTCCAACTAGGCATATAAAAGATAGTTGGATCAAGTGCCTAGACATGAACAATATCCCAAGATTTGAAGGGGGATACAACTCTAATCCACAGACACATCTATAAGCTTTTCATAATGCCTGTGCCTTATAGAACATAGAGAATGAATGGTAGAAATTCAAGCTTTTCCCAAGGACACTCATCAAGGAAGCTAAAAGTTGGTATTGGTATTTAGAGCCAGAATCTATCTGTAGATGGAATACCATGTTAGAGCTATTTAATGACAAATACTAGATGTACTCTAGAGTGTCTACTTTGAGAAGGCAAATCCAAGGCTAGAAATAAGGAACACATGACCCTTGGATGCCACCATGGGTTGATACTATTCACTCTTACACTGATGCCCTGGCCATGGTTATTCTCAAAGGAAACAACTTTGCCACATCATAGATGGGCTCAGAGTAGAAAGAAGAAGAACCCTTGGGGTGTATGCCCAAGGAAGATTGTCTGAACTAAGAGCTCATCAAATTCGAAGGCTTATTGAGCAGGTAGTAAAAGAAGAAGGTGAACTATGAAAAAGGGAAAATGCTGAAGAGTAGAATAGGGACCCTTCCAGTAGAAAATGGGAGGTCCAATTTTGTGATGAGGAGGAGTCACCACTTGATGAAATGGTGAACAAAAAGACCTTGCCCATCCAAAAATCTATTTCTAACATTTCAATGAAGGTTGATAAGTTATGGGACTCTTTGGATGAAAAATTTGAAACTGCTATGAAGATTGCTAAAGAATCCAAAAGGCAAATGGTGATCATAATCATTGGAGGTGAAAAGAAGTTGAACATGCCTACCAAAGACATAAGGGCAAAGCTACTACAGTAGAGGAAGTTGTGGAGTCTAACTCTGATGATGAAACTCAATGTGACATCTATTAATATGAACATTCAAAGGGATGTTGCCCTATGGTGTCACACTTACAAGATTCTAGAGTGTACACATTGAATCCTCACCTAGCATGTAGGAAAGCTCTAAGATGATTACCTTACCCTTAAGGTAGCCTAAAGGTAATTCCACCAATAGCAACAAGCTTACTACCCAAGTGAAACTCCTCCACAACCTTATGAACAATACCAATAGTGGTACCAACCACAATCGTAGGGAATGCCACCACCAAGATAGCAGTACCCTTATAGGCAACCAGATCCACATGGGTACTATGTTTAGTAGCCCATCTCCCCTAGAAGTTTTATAAGTCATACATCATTCCAACATCACTATTACCCTTTAGAGTATCATTGAACACATTCATCATCTACTCAAGGGAAAAACCCATATCTATATCCATAACATCCTCCACATCCCTCTACACATAGACATTCACCTTCAACCCAATTACCTCTTTCTGCATCCATGTAGGATGAGATTCCTCCATAGTTGCAACAACAAAATGCTACGAGGGTTGTACACTCACAACCATTCTTTAGCCAAGTGGTCTAGACAATTGATTAAGGAAAAGATCCTTCTTTTGACCTAGTAGTCCTCTTCAACCCCCACAATCTTCTCTGATTGATCATCTTGCATCTCCAATATCCTCATGCTCTACATCAAACACCTTCGAGTACTCTTCAAACCAAGTGCCACCTAGGATCCACACTGTGGTGCTAACTCATGCTATTTTTGACTAGATCAAGGCTAGAAATCTTCCTACAAAAAGTTTTGATCCATGAAGTCCACTCATTTATCTACATATCGTTGGACATGAGCCATGCAAAGCTCTTATTGACTGTAGTTTTAGATTTAATCTCATCTCCTATGACATGTATAAGGCTTGGAACCTACCACCTTTTAAGAAGAGTAACATTCGTCTAGAATTAGCAGATCAGTCAATTATGATCCCTATGGGATTAGTAGAGGACATTGTGACCATATTTTGTGGGTGGTCCTATCCTAATGATTTCTTGGTGATTAAGGTGGACAATTGCAAAAGTGACTTGCCCATCATTATGGGAAGAGCTTGGTTAAGCACGGTTGACACACAAATGGGCATAAGGGACCTATTGATGAATCATTGGATTGCCAGGCCCTAATATCGGGTATGTGATATCACAGCTTGGATACGATATTGTACACACAATATCATGATTCCTATGTTAGCCTATAAATATAGCACTTAGGTGCATAGGATGAGATCATGTTGTGTTAGTCAGTAGGACATGAAGTATTTTTGTTAGTTTTCAATTCCTTTCCCAAGTGCATGCTTGTAGTGTGATGCTTGTAATTGTATGAAACCTTTGTTTGAGTATGATGTACTTGGACACACACACAATTGAGAATAAAGAGGGAGATTACTCCATCATTGTAGCATTCACTTAGTTTTTAACTATTTAATTGTTAATTATTTATTGTTGTTTCCTTAGTTAATATTTCATTTATCATTATTTACTATTCCTATTGCTAACACAAAAGGAGTACATCTTAATCATGAACATTTAAGTGTAACTACGTGGTAACCCAATAGCGTATCAAGTAGTGTTTCGAGTGATGTGCACTTTGCAATCCCAGAAGTAGCACATGAAGTCTAAGATGCATATGAATGATTAAGGATGAATGCTCATGGAACTTAGGATAGCTTAGATTTTATTTCCTATTGCTTATTAGCTTAATCAAGTTACTTCTCATTGTCCTTAGGAGTAGCATAGTAGTATAAACCACATCATACACCTCACTTTGGACTAAACCATACGTGAGAAAGCAAATACTAGTCCAGGTGGAAAGACAACAAACTATGATAAATGTATAACTGTTTAGATGCCACAACTAGTCCATCTATGGAGTTTGATCGGATTGTGCGTACATGCTCATATTCATATGGTTGAGCATAGGGGTACCTTGCCTCTCATCATTGGCACCATTGTTAGGGACGGTGCTAGTTATCTAGATCATTTATATCATATAAGATCACTGTAACAAGGTATTAACAATATATCTCTCAGAAAAAAGAAATTAAATTCAATTGAGTTACACACAATTCACAACAATGTCTCTCTCATAAGATAACCATAACAAAACATCTAGTGAGGAAATTAATTGGAGAACCAACATAATTTATGATGAAGAAGAAGTTTGTAGTACTCAATCTTATGCAAGAGTTGCATATGTTCATAGACACCCCAACGATACTCAAGGACTCTTGTCATCCAACTCAGACACCTCGAGTGAGGATATGACATCTCCTAGAACAAGGGGGCCCATAAGGCCTAGGACCTTAATGGTTAGTAAGAGTACATTGGGGGATGATTGGGAGACTTACAAAAGTCATGACGAGTCTTCTAGTTCTCTCTCTTCCTCTACTCTTTCAATGTTAGGTCATGACATAGATGACTATTCCTCAAGGGGTTGGCATGGAAATAAAAATTGAACCCATGGGCAAAATCAGGAACACTAATGTGAACATAGACAACATCATCCCAATTCATGAACTCCTAACCTATTTAGCGATGATGAACCCCTATTGGACGCTAAGAGCCTGATGCACATAACAGGGGTGAGTCTAATATCTTGTAGGCATCACAAGGAAAGCCGTCTACCTAGGCTTAATTTAAACAACTTTCCTAAGTTCTCAGGGGGCTATGATTTAGATCTACAACATCATTTACAAGCCTTCTATGATGCCTATGCATGGAACAACATTGATAATGGGTGGAAAAGGCTTAAACTCTTTCCTATGACACTTGTTGGCCAAACAAAAGTATGGTAAATATCTTTAAAGCTAAAATCAATTTATTGTTGGCTGATAATGGTGGAACTCTTCAATGAAAGATATCAAACCTATGCAAGAGTGTTAGCCTTGAGGAGATAAATCCAAAAGTGAAAACAAGGGAAACATGAACCCTTGGACATGGCATTAGCAAGATATTATTCATTGTTAAACAAATGCCCAAGCCATGGGTTCTCCAAGGAAAGGATAATGTGTCACATCATGGATGAGCTTCGTAATGAAACAAGGGAGACCCTAGGGATGTATGCCCCAGGTCAACTATATGAACTACGAACCCACCAATTCCAAAAGCTTATTAAGAAAGTCACAATAGAAGAAGGAGAGATAGCTAAATGGGAGAATTTTGAAAAATTTCAATAGGACTAAACTCTTGAAGTAACAAAGGTCCATAATCATGAAGAGGAGAAATCAACTCACCTTGAGGAGGTAAAACAATCCTCATCTTTGCCCATACTAAAATCACTAGATGAAATCAAGGTAAAGATCAATAAGATGATAGAGTGGGTACATGAAAAATGTGGAGAATATGAAAACATTATTAGAGGGAGAATCATGCAAGATAAATCTAGCAACCAAAACAAATAGAGGATACTAAACCTAGAAATAGGACAGAACACCATTTGAAAATTGAAAAGAAGGGCTAAAGAAAATAAGGATATGGACTCAACTACAAATCATAAGTATCAATGCAATGTTTGCCTATATGATCACCCTAAAAGGCAATGGCCAAACTTGTTACATCTACATGAGCATTGGGGAAGAATGCTACATCCAGATTTTGTACAAAAGCACTGTGCCTAACCTTAGTGGCAACACCCCCACTCATGGGGGAGAACATCGCCAAACTAGCCTTACCCTTCGTATACCCTGACACCAAGTGCTTATTATGTTCAACACCCTATTTTTCCAATTGGATCAATATCCTCTACTCCACCTCATCATTATCATTCTCCTGAGTACCATCAATCCATATCCTCTCCTACGGGATCACCACCTCATGTCCCTTACACTCCTCTTTACTCTTAATATTCTCATCCTTCACCTCTTTCTACATTGCCACTAGTTGTACTAGAAGGTTTTGCACCACTACACCAACCAATGAACATTACTTGTGCTGCTAGTATCAATAGTAGTGGGAATCCTCCACATCATCAGAAGCATCCTTTCTTTGGGCATGGTCATAGAAAGAGACAACACAATTCTAAAACCACTGCATCCTCCAACTCAGCACAAGTCCAACATAGTGATGCACCTTCCTCTTCAAACTGAACACCTCCTGTTACCTTATCCCTACCACCAATTAATACTTTGACAACCACATGGCCTAATGAATATAACAATGGGGAGAGACATATCAATCCTTGCATACCATCTTATGGCCATGGGTGTCATAGTGGGTCAATTTCTTATCACATGACCACATCTTATAATTTGCCCCACTATGCCTACTTTAATCAAGTGTGTGAACCCCAATTTGGGTACATTCCTACCACCACACCAAAATATACCTAGTGGTTTGGACATGACCAAATCCTAATATTTTCAACATGCGTGGATTCAAACTTTCCATTTATTAATTCTCGCCATGATCAAAGGTTTAGTCATGGGGGATATCCCCTGTTCTAACAAGTAGAATTAGTAAATGTTTTTCCTTTTCTTTGGTCTTGCAATTTTTTGTTTTCTAATTCTTCATATTTCAATTTGTCATTTTATCTTTTTGAGGGTAATCTCATCTATGAAGAAAATACTCATGTGACCTATCGGTTGAGGTGTTGTCCTATGTTATCAAGTCACAAGTGACTAATTATTTAGATAGTGAGCCCACAACATCCACCCACCCATTCTATAAATAAGAGGTTCTACTCTAGGTATGATGATATTCTTGTTATCATTAAAACTTAAAGTAACCTTGTACTCATTATGCCTAGAGTGAAAAGTGATGGACTAAGAGGGAATGACAAGGGTGTGACATCAAGGGGACTTGTTGATTCCCTTTGACAACATCTATTTATGCTATCATGTAGCTTGGTTGTACTAAAATCCTTGTAGATCTAACAAAAAATAGGAGTAAGAGTTGTGGTAAAGGCAATCAATAAAGGAACTCAATGTTGTTCTAAAGGGTCCCATTGGAAAGACATGCATCCATGCTTGAAGGTTGGTGGCTTCCCTAGATCCCTATTTGGAAAGACAAAGTGCAAAAGCGGCTAGAAGAAGAAAAAGAAAAGAAAGAAGAATGATAGAAAAGAAAAGATCAAGGAAAACATGCCATAGAAAAATTCAAATCACTCCTCCCATATGAAAAAAACCAAGTGATCGTACACCTTGTGGTCATGATGCTCTTATGGTTGTCTATCATCCTTGAGATGAAATAATGCAATGTGACTGATCAGAGGCATGGACTTGGTTTTGGTCTTGGAGAGAAAGGCTAATGGTACTTTAATCATGCATAATAGTTAGGATTCATTATGAATAGGGTAAGTTACCCCATGTCCCAATCTCTGCAATCCCTTCTATAATTCATCTCAGTTCATCGTCCAAGTACTTCTAACTTGTATCTTGTGTGGCATAGAATTCATACCTCATAATGGTGGTACTTATCATATGTGTGTTTTGTTGCACAAATGTGGATTGCATTTAACTCTTCTAGTGCCTACGGACATTTTAAGGTGTGGTTATGTAAGGGCATGATAGGTTCGAACTTGCTTTAGGGAGGACCCACTTATGTGACTTTTGTAATTTGTACTTGTTGCACACCACCACATCATTCTATATCCTCTAAGTATTACATTGCTGAATCTATTCTTTACTTTATCATTATTTCAACCAAACGTTCCTTAGAACCACTACATGTCCTTTTCCTTTACCCTTTTCAAAGAACTTCATTGTATAACTCTACTTCATTACACTTTTGGTGCCTTAATCTCCACTTGACATTTCACTAGACCTTTTAAATCTACCTCAAATCCTTCATTTTTGGCTGTAAAAACTTGAAAAATCATCAATTTTACTAAGTACCCTATTTTGGATAGGACGTGATATTGGGTGCCCAGTATCAGGTTCAACGTGATATTGTATACGTGCTATCGTGTATGTGATATTGCATCTATAAAAACTATATATATGGGGACCTTGTGCCCTTAGAAGTCATTTTCAACAGTTTATGTGGGGGAGTTGTTCAAATTTTTCTTCCACGATTTTTAGCACTTTGAGAGTCTAACATTTAATCATCAATATCTTGCTTGTTAACACTCAAATTTCCTCTTCGATCAAACCTAAATAAACTTAGAGTGTTTAACTTAGTTGTGGGGGAGGGGTACGGTAGAATTTGCACATAAATTTTTCAAAATTTGCTATCACCAGAACAATATCATAAGGGTAAGTAATATTAAGAAATATTAAGAACTCATGCTAAACTAATTTTTTTCCTTCACCCAAATCATTGAAGTCACTTGAGCAAATCGGGCCTGACATTAAAACTTTTAGGGGAACTTTCTTGAAAAAATTTCTAACTTTGAAATCACTCTGAGTAAGAATTCAAAATTTATTAAAGGTAATGAATAAGGTATGAGATAATTAAATGTTGTTAAATGACCTTACTAACAATCGATCTTGGTGTGAATACAAATGGCCCTTAAATGAGGACAACAAGGAAGAACTTCTCAAGGTGCATCCAAACATTCAAGAAGAGGTAGAGGCTAAGGACCTCATGTGGAGTATGGAGAATAGAAGGCACAATTGTTCAACATCCATTAAGAAACCCCTATCATTATAGAATTTGGCCAAGTAGAAGGTGGAGTGGGTTGAACACCCAAGCAAGGACAACATCTCAAGTTGTCCCTGGATTGTGTTTAGGCCATTCAAGAAAGGTCCACATTAGTTACAGTGATTGTGGACTTAATTTTGGACCTTTCACCAAATTTTCCCCTGAACTAGTCAAGGATCAACTCAAGGGATCTCCATTATGGCTTGTCCTTTTGGAAAGTGGAGAATGGTATTTGGGGAAAACCTATCAATTTTGGCATAATAAAGAGGAAGGCACTATTGTCGACATTGGTGGAATATTAGTTGATTTCTTTGTAAAGGCCATTGTGGAAGTTTTGAATCTTTTGAACATAGGGCCTAAAGTTGCTCATCTATCCACTTGCTCCAATGTAGATGCAAGAAAAGTATTGCTAAAGAGGGCATATGACAAAGAAGACAAAACATATAGGGAACTAACCATTGAAGAGAGAGTTTATTTTAAAATTGGCACCTATCACATTTTTTCAATGAAGGGGTTAAACAAGATTTTTACCTATGTGGCTAGATGAAGAATGATTTTTATGGGCAAGGTTGATGCTAATTTTCCCCATCTATATTTAATAGAGATACTGAGTGAAACACAACAAAATTCGGAGGTTAGTACTTGCCCGGCACCAAGAAGGACCCTGAGACTCACGAATGACGCCGGCTGCATGAGATTTCACACACGCGGCAACCTTGGGGATCGCCACATTTGGTTTTTATTAAGTATACTGTGCCAGCGTATACGCCCGGCGTATATGCCCAAGTTCACATCTACAGCGTATACGCTCAGCGTATACGCTTGACCCCTACAGCGTATACGCCCAGCGTATACGCCTGACACTCTACAGCGTATATGCCTAGCATTCCAGCGTGTACGCCCAGGTACTGCAGATGCATGCACTCGACGAAAAAATCTCCAATGACAGCATAAAGATAACACCAAAGAGTAAGAATTGAAGCAAGTGGCCATCCTTCGGCGTATACGCCCGCACCCGCCAGCGTATATGCCCTGCATCCACCAGCGTATACGCACAGCATCCGTCAGCGTATACGCCCAGCACTCAGCATCTTCACCCCAGTTCACGCCCAACACCTCCAGCGTATACGCCCAGCGTATACGCCGACTTGATATGGCGTATACGCCCAGCGTATATGCCCAACAGATGTAAAATATTGTATTTCTGTAAAGTCTGTGCACCCGGTCAACGTGCCACGTGTTGCCCAACCCGAGTCTAGCGTAACAACCTGTATAAAAACCCCCATTTTCCACTTCACCAAGGTCGGTTGGCAAAATCCCAGAGCACACCAGAGAACATTTACGCTGCGCAAAAGAGCTGAAACCCTCTTATGTTGGGAAGCCCTGTACACTGCAGATACAGTCTCTACGCTCCGCTCACCTTGCAAACCAGCCGAGTCATCCCTGTATACGCCGGGGCTTTTCGTCCGCCTTGTGTTCCCACACAACTGCGTTAGACCGGTGCACTGTACTTTATCTTTGTAATACCATTGTTTACATTTGCTGTATAAGTTATTTTACAGTTTTACGTCAATTTGGCCCATGCACTGTTTACACCTGTTTATGCTCAAGCTCTGTTTTCATCTGTTTTACGCTATTTTACGCTTAGTTCACGCTTGCCACACCGTTTACGCATAACTCAGCGTATAGCATTTTGCGTACGTGCAGGGAAATCCTTGTCTGATCCACGTGCGGACCACCCAAGGTACTCTGCCTTCGTGCATTCCAGCTCACCCTTAGGCGAAGGTAGGGTCTTCTGTACTCGTCCTGTGATCTCGCGGCCTCTGTTTTCTTTCCAGCCGGAGATCGACAATTTTAGGCGGTACAGAAATTGGCGCTAGAAGGAGGACGTCCTAAAACCTTGTCTGAAAATTTCCCAGCGTTTACGCTGTTAAGCATCTACGCCTCCAACTGCACGCCGCTCCCTGCTAAAACCCTTCAGTGGTTACGCCTCCCAACCTAAAACCTGAGCCTGTAACTGTCCAGCGTCTACGCTATTCAGTATTTACACCCCCTCGTAAAAATTCCCTCTGAAAACCATACGTTGCCTTGTTTACGCTGAGCTTTGCTTTTATGCTGTGCATCGTTTACGCTTTCCATTGTTTACGCTCTACCTTGTTTACGCTGAGCTTTGCTTTTACGCTGTGCGTTGTTTACACTGTCATTGTTTACGCCCTGCATTGTTTACTGAGCCTCGTTTACGCTGAACCTTGTTTACGCTGAGTCTAGTTTACACTCGCTTGTTTTTTACGCTCCCCTGTTTTCACGCTACAACTGGTTTACGCTGTGGCTTGTTTTACGCCGAGCTTGTTTTACGCTCCTCACTTTTACGCTGAGCCTTGTCTTACGCTATCTTGCTTACGCTGCACCCTTTTTTACGCTATACCTTTACGATATACACTGTCTAGCGTATACGCTGAGCCACTTACCCCGTAGACTCGTCTACGCTCAACGCCTACGCTAACGTATACACTGTATACAATATCATACGCCGTCAGCTGAAGCGTATACGCTGTACGCTATGCGATACGCCAATTTCACTCTAGACTGTCATACCCTTTAACAATTCATCATGAACCCTGTGAACACTACCGGTGCGATGGCTCACGTAACAGACATCATGGACATCACAACCGTCCAACAGCCCATCGCATAGCACCCGGGAATGCAACCCACAGCTGGGCCCCACCGATTCTTAAGGTTACAGGGGAGAGATCTAGCCTCCAACCTAATCACCCAGGACTAGTATAATTTTATATGTATTAAAATACAAGCTGGCCTGGCCGTTGACCGAGCTGAAATGGAAGTGAAGAGGCAGTTCGAACTCTTCTACAGGGGAGGATATGAGTTCACCCCTTCCCCATACGATGTAATCCCTGTTCCTGAACAATATTCGGAACTCATCACATAGCTCCTCCTCCACAGGCACCAGTCGTTGGACCAGCCCGCACTAGAGCCTCAGCCAGAGGAGGAGGATGACTTCGCCACTCAATCCGAGCATGAAGACTCCTACCATACCCTAAGCCCGCAAGTACATGTTAATCCTATTTTCCATCCTGAGACAGAGGAGATCCTGCCCGTACAACACCTTAGATTCACCCAGGCTCAAGCGCCACCATTAGAAACATCAACACTCATGCATATTCCTCTCCCGAGTGATCACCAATCCAACACCTTCCCTCTTACACTTATCCCTAATGCAGCTGCGAGCTCATCCTCACGAGCACCACCTCCTCAAGACAACACAGGTGTAATGTCCCCACCCCGCGTAATAGGGATGCCACATGTGATTCCGGCATCTACATCCGCTCACTTCATACCGCACATCCAAACGCATACAGTTTCCCAAACAGCCGTGACCCAACAGGGAGTCCCCGCGCACAACGTGGCAGGACAATGGCCAGCGAGGGGAGTGTCATCACACCAAATTCCCCATCACCATGCACCACCCCACACAATCCCACCAACTAATATTCCCCAAGCACAGCCCCAGCTGCAGCAACAACAGCCACAACATTTTCCCTACAACGTGCCATCTGTAGTGTAACCTACCATAACCTTTCCACAAGCACAACCACCACCCACGCAGCTGTCGGCCTTTCAGCCCACCATACAATAATCTAACTTGTACAACATACCACAATCCCAAGCCGGAGCATCACCGAGCGCCCAAGACTGGGTGGATGCCAAAAAAGTAATGCAGGAGCTCACTGACGAGGTGAAGCGCCTCAAAACAGCCGTTGACGGAGAGCTGAAGATAGTGGATTTCTACAACGATGTCCCCATCAGCTCTTCAGTCCCACCTCTAACCTTACCTAAAGGTGTCTCCTTACCCACATTGACCAAGTACGATGGGGAGACAGATCCCAATGCACATCTCATAACATTTAGACTAGAGTGCGCGTTGCTCTAGGCATGGCCCCACTCCATACTACGAGTATTCCCCATGTCGCTCGCGGGGAGAGCACTCGACTGGTATCGAGCCTTGCCCAGGAACTCTATCTTTTCCTTGGAGGATCTTTTACACTAGCTTGTGACCTAGTTCAAGTACAACTTGAAACCCGAGGCCACGCTGGACAACCTTATACAGGTCAAGCAGGCCCCTCTTGAACCTGTACAAAATTTTATTCAGAGATGGAGTGCTGCTCTCAACGAGCTACACGAACCAATCTCTCCAGCTTATCTGCTTACAATTTTCAAGGGGGCTGTCAATGATTTCTTCAAGTCCAAATTATATTACCTTAACGTGCGTGATCTTAATCAGACATTTGTGCAGATAAAAAACATAGAGGAAGTGGCTCAAAACAGCCACGACTCGGCATACTTGGCCTTTAGAAACCAACACACTAAAAAGGATAAAGAGAAAGCCAAGACAACTATAGCAGTGATAGCAGGAGCCCAACAAATGAACATCACACCCCAACAAACACCACCCGCAACCCCTACTAACTACTATAAACCCGCTCCCACAACAGCCCCGGAATCATCATCATCATAGAACCCAACAAACCGTACACGTAATTTCGAGAGGAAAGAACCCTTTCAATACACGCCTCTACCGATGAAATCATCCTAGCTCATTGATCAGCTCCTAAAAGCTGGGCTGATGACACACAAGCAGTTATCCCCTGCAGCCATCCAAAGACATGAACGGTTCTGCCAACTCATACAGAACCCAAGCTTAGCAACCCCGGATGAGCCGCCCGTACCGAAAGGCTTTAGGATGGATCGCTTCTGCGACTACCATCAACGCAATGGGCATGGAACAAATTACTACTTCACCCTGAAGCAGGATATCCAGCAGATGATTGATGATGGAAAAATCACTTTTGATGAGGCTAACCCGGTCCAGCCGCAGAATCAGGCTATGGGGATGTACAAGGATCCCCTGAATACCCAAGAGGCCCTGTACATGATTAGCACGATCTACTTCGATGATCATTCCGAGGCAAGTAACATTAACACCATCTACCCTCAAAACACACAAGAAACGTCTCATAGGCCATTCGTAGTGCAGATTCCTCCCACCGTGACCGCACCCACACCCCAATCACCACGCGTCCCCCAATAGCCCTATGTCGTCCGTATACCTTCAGCCGTACCTACACCCTCAAAGCCACTAATCCCTCACACTCGGCCTGCTCCCTTCGTAGTCCGAGTACCACCAACCGTTGCAACAGCGGAGGTCCAACCTCCACCGAAACCAACCCCATATGTTGTTAGGACACCCGAAAGTCCTAACAATCATCAAACCTCTACCAGATAGGCGCAGGGCAAACCTCGCCCCTACGTCATCAGGGTCCCTAGCCAGCCTTCGGCTCAAACGCCTCCCACTAACCAAATGCAACCCCACCCATCTGCATATGTGGTGCGCATCCCAAGGTAATCTAAGGCCCCGAAACTAGCTCCACCTCCACGCCATACGTGAGAATGCTTGGCTGATAGGCTTACGCGTGAACACTTGGAGAAAGAGTGCCAACGATTGGCTCTGGGGCCACCCAAACCTACTTCACTCAATTCCATACCCATGTCGCCGACTAACGATCAGTCAAATGTAGGTAATCAGGGTGAACCGTCATCAAAGCAAAATGAACCATCTAAAACTACAGCACAAAGCAAGGATGATAGGCCACTAAAACATGAAATAAAGTTGTTGGGCCCAATGGACCCAATCGCTGCCGACAAGAACGTCTCCAACAGTAGAGACTTTGCGATGGCTTTAACACAAGTCAGCCAAGCGCTGAAACAAAAGAAAACTTCTTTGAGCTTGTATGACTTAGTCCTAACATCCCAAACTCATCAGGAAGCTCTCGTACGCATGCTAAAGTCCATCCTGGTCAGTGAGGACTTGCCTCCAAGCAAACCGGCCATTCATGCCGTAATGTATCCATCTCACGGTGCCATCCCTAAACCCTTGAGCTTCCACGATGATAACATCAAAGTAGACAAGAAGACAGGGGAGGCAACGACAATCCCCATGTTCATAACAATACAAGTAAACCAGTTCAAAATACACAAAGTCCATGTAGACGATGGGGCGGCCACAAACATTGTACCCTATCCCATCATTGAACAACTGGGGTTTACTGACTTAATTAAACCTACGACAACAACATGTTTAAAGTCATTCAGCGGGTCACGTGTACTAGTCAAAGGCACGATAACCTTAGACTTCATAGCGGGAGACCAGTTCCCCACATCCGCTGGCTTCCTGGTTGTCGATGAGATGCCAGGGTTCAACTTGATATTAAGAAGACCCTGGTTGGCCTAACTGAGAGCCGTTTCTTCCCCTATACATCAGGAGATTCACCTACCCTATGAGGGTAGTGAAATCGTCATACATGGGGAAGCGGTCACTCCCATTATTTCATCGCACACGAACAATGACCAAGGCTCCGAAGTTGAACTCGCGAAGTCTAGTCAAAATGACGTAAACGAGCCACAACTAGTGGGTGGTAAATCTTCAAACACGGGACAAGAGCCTCCTAAAACTGAAACACCCGCATCTAACACTTTATACACATCGTCTCATGAAGAAATCAACACGGAAACAATGACGGACACTGAAACACCTAAAAATACCGATACCGAAAACATTGAATCGGATGTCTCCTGGACTGAATTGCCATTCAACGTGATCAGCGAAGGAGACGCAGAATACAAAATCGTACTAGCCAATACACCCCCTGACATAAAAATAAAGAAAATCAAAAAACAATTAAAATAAAACTACGTAACTACTATACGTCCGAAACGACGTTAAACTACGGTACGTCCGAAACGACATTAAACTACGGTTTGTCCGAAACGACGTTAAACTACATGCAGTCCGAAATGACATTAAACTATAATAGAGCCAAGAACATTATTAAACAACACCCTCTATCCAAAAAGACGTTAAACTATCACGTCCGCAATGACATAAAACTAGCCACGATCAGAAATGGTCGGTGCATTAAGAAATTTATCCGCTTTATCCAAAATATTGCTTGTTTACAATAGGGGCCCGGAATGGCCTTAAACTATGCATAGTGGCCCAAAATGGCCTTAAACTAGTGCATACCCTGTCTTCCTTTTTACATACCGTTTATCATTATTTCAGTGCATTACATTTAAACAGAAAAGAAAATCCAAAAACATCTTAACATCGTGTCATGTATACAACCAAATATGCATCAACCCGGAACACCAACTTCAAACAACCTTCATGACCCCATGGGGAACTTTTTGTTACACCATGATGCCATTTGGTCTCAAAAACGTAGGGGCCACATATCAAAGAGCCATGACATTTATCTTTAGTGATTATATGTTACGGTCACTCAACGATTATGTGGATGACATCGTGGTTAAGTCAAAAACGACCGAACAACACGTAAAAGACCTCGACTTAGTCTTAAAACGTTGTTTAAAATATGAACTAAGACTTAACCCAAAAAAATGCGTCTTCGGTGTCAAAACAGGAAAAATGCTTAGATTCATAGCTTCAGAAGCAGGGATACCAGTAGACCCCGATAAGGTTAAGGCCATCACCAACCTGAAACCACCCAGTAACCTTACCGAACTTCGAGGTCTACAAGGTAGATTGCAGTTCATCAGGCGTTTCGTAGAAAAATTACCAAACAAACTAAAACCTATGAACCACCTGTTACGTAAAAATGTCCATTTCGAATGGACTCCGCAGTGCCAGGAAGCCTTCAAAAATATCAAAACAGCACTTGCTCAATTGCCCACGGTCTACCCGCCCCAAAACAACAAACCATTTTACATCTACCTTGCCACTTCGAAATCGTCCATCGCGTCCATGCTTTGCCAGAAACAAGATGACGGAACCGAATTCCCTGTATACTACTTGAGCCATGCCTTAGTTGCCCACGAAAAGAAGTATAATGACGTGGAGAGGTCGTGTTTAGCTTTGGTCTTTTCTTTAAGAAAATGACGACATTACCTCTTCCGTAATCAAGTCTACATAATCTGTAAGGATAATGTACTGAGAGCCATAACAGGGAACATTTACGAAATGAACCGAATAGCCTGGTGGAAAGCCATGATAGCTGAGTTTGACCTATATTATGTAGCGCAATCATCAGTCAAGGGTTAAGCCATAGCAGATCAAATGGCCACGTAACCAACACGTGATCAAGAAACCATAGATCCAGAATTCCCAGATGAGAACATAAACACCATAGACACAGTGCCCCAAGATTATGATGCCATTCTAAACTTTGATGGAGCATCCACCTCTCGAGGAGGAAGTGCGGTCGCTGTCATCACCTATCCCTCTGGGGAGATCCGACCCTTTGCCTATCGTTTCAATTTTCACTGTACTAACAACATAGCAGAGTATGAAGGTCTTCTTAGAGGTCTCGCGATAGTACTGGCTTCAGACATCACACGGCTTATAGTCAGAGGAGATTCACAATTGGTCATAAACCAAGTTACAGACATTTACACATGTAAAGCCCAACATTTACAACCATACTGTGACTTGGCAAAACATTTAATGAGGTGATTCAAAAACATTGATGTGCAACACGTCTCTCGAAACGATAACACCATCGCAGACGCGTTGGCCACATTAGCGCTAAACATATCGCCCGACATGTTCATGCCTTGCCAAGCTCCGTAATCAACTACGCTGAATCGATAACCAATACCTCCGACACATCGCCAATTGCATCTGTTAGTACAAAACACACGGTGGAATGGTATGATGACATAAAAGAGTACCTTCTACACGGCGAAACACCACGACATCTAACGCATGCACAGAAAGATGTGGTGCGGAAACGTTCTAGGCAATACACCCTCGTAGGGGACACACTATGTCGTCGATCCTACGAAGGCATATTGCTAACATGCGTCAATAGTACTGAGGCCCAAACAATAGTTGAACAAATACATGAGGGACTATGCAGAGGACACATTGCGCCTAAAACCATGGCAACGAAAATAAGACGATTAGACTATTATTGGCCGCATATGGAATATGACTGTCTCTCTAAGGTTAAAACATGCGACACTTGCCAAAAGCATAGTAACCTAATCCATGTCCCACCGAACGAGTTGCACATGGCGCAGATCACATGGCCCTTCCAAAAATGGGGTTTGGACCTCATCAGACCAATCACGCCCTCGTCTTCTGCAGGGTACAGTTTCATCATAACCGCTACTGAATATTTCACGAAGTGGGTTGAGGCTGTTCCCCTCCGAAAGATCACATCTAAACACGTGTGCAATTTCATCCTCGAAAACATAATAACCCATTTTGGCATTCCCATGACAATCATCACTGACAACGGGCCGTAATTTAGCAGTGCCGAAACAAAAACTTTCTGCGACAGTCTGGGGATCAAACACTCATTTTTCTCCCCTTACTATCCTTAGAGCAATGGGCAAGCAGAAGCAACAAATAAGATGATCATTACAATACTTAAGAAAATGCTGACCCAAAGCAAAAGAAAATCGCACGAGCAATTAGTATACGCATTATGGGCATACCACACTACACACCGAACGTCAACAGGTAAAATGCCATATAGTCTTGTTTACGGTTTAGAAGCTATTTTACCCCTAGAATTACAGGTACCATCGTTAAGGATCACACTCTCCGGACTCCTCGACAATGAGCAAAACAATAATCTACGTACCATTGACCTCAATTCGGCGGAAGAAGAACGCATATGCGCGCTCGATCAGATCGAATGGTATCAAAAGCAACAATGACAGTGACATCGGCATGATGTCAACAAGTGCCCCATCAAAGAAGGCGACCTCGTGCTCAAAGCTGTTCGGGAACATTCGGACAAATTCTCAGCCAACTGGGAAGGCCCTTACGTAGTTATCAAAGCATTCGATAATGGTGCATTCAAGCTAGCCGACATGGAAGGGAACGAGTTTTCCAATCCGACAAATTATTTGTTCCTAAAACCATTCTACGTCTGAATACTAGCTCAGGTACGTGTAAGTCCTGGAATTACGACTATAAACTGATACCACAGAAAAGTCCTGGAATTACGACTATAAACTGATACCACAGAAAAGTCTTGGAATTACGACTATAAACTAATACCATAGTGTCCGCAAGGACGATAAACTAGCATTCGTCTGGCATGACAATAAACTGCCACCGTCCTAACCAATCGGGTCTGCTAAGACTATAAACTAGCTTGCCTCTCCATAGTCCGCTAAGACTAGAAACTAGCAATGTAGCATCCATCATGACGCTAAATAGGCAATGTCCAATGGGTTATGACATAAAACTAACCCATGATAGTCTGCCAAGACTATAAACTGGCAAGTTCACATTCGGCACATCACTCCGCTACCATGCTCATTCATCAGCTTCACTGCATCGCTCGCCATCAATCGCCCTTATCAGTATTGCTGTCATCTAAACACAGTGCCTGCCTTCCTTCAGCATCTCTGCGCCATTGGCTGCCATGTAAGTCTAAGCTCATTTGTTCACACATGGTTTTTCTTGTCTCCTTGGCGTTATGTCTGCAGGCTGACACCCGGAAGTTTCGTACAAAGATACACCTCGTTATAAGCAGCAAGATAAGACAATGTTCGCAGCATACCTAGCAGGACTAAATCAAACCATTCACTAGTACATCCCCATTCATCGACAAAATTCCTTATCCGTTCGCCAACACATTTTATCCTGGCATCTCCTTGACACACCCAGTACATCTAAAACATTGTGCCACTGTAAAGCAGCTACAACACGCAGCACAACACCTGCGCATGAGTACAAAAGCAGAGCAAAAGTTTACGACAAAAAAAAAAAAAAAACCGAGACCCCGGTCACTTCCCATATAAGCCCCAGACGGGAAGGCAGTTGTCTCAAAACCAAGTACTCATGTTCAAAACGCTCAAGCGACATCCAGTTGCATGGCTTTGGATCCCCACCAACAGGTTCCCTTGAACACTAAACATGGGCCCTATTCTCCCAAAGAATGTAACACATCCTTCCGTGGCTTTGGCCCCGCCAACAAGTCCTCTCGAAAACTAACCGAGGGCCCTGTTCCGCCAAAGGACACACATTGCATGTCTGAACTCCAAGTCTACTAAAACATTGGCTATTGGCAAAGATCAACATGTCACATATCCAAACATCCCCTGTCCACGACACA
Organism: Gnetum montanum; assembly: GCA_015680685.1. Lineage (NCBI taxonomy): Eukaryota > Viridiplantae > Streptophyta > Gnetopsida > Gnetales > Gnetaceae > Gnetum > Gnetum montanum. The sequence continues at coordinate 631,192 of MNCI01010504.1, forward strand.
ATTCTTTGGACAGTCACCAATCCCCACGATCTCTATCCTCCTATTAGCTACAAATTTCACTTTCCCGATCCCATGTACTACTGAACACGGTGCGATGACGTCTCATCAAGTGGCAGCGGGCAACGTCTTTATCAAGTTGCTTGTGGTGTTTTGCACTTCTTTGTTGACGCTTCTCGGGTCGATTCCTCCAAGCATCAACAAAGAGGGGCCAATGAAACACCACAAAATTCGGAGCTTAGTACTTGCTCGGCACCAAGAAGGACCTTGAGGCTCACGAACGATGCCGGCTGCATGAGATTTCACACACGCGAAAACCTTGGGGATTACCACATTTGGTTTTTATTAAGTATACTGTGCCAGCGTATACGCCCGACGTATATGTCCAAGTTCACATCTACAGCATATACGCCTGACCCCTACAGCGTATACGCCCAGCGTACACGCCTGACACTCTACAGCATATATGCCCGGCATTCCAGCGTGTACACCCAGGTACTGCAGATGCATGCGCTTGACGACAAAATCTCCAATGATAACATAAGGATAACACCAAAGAGGAAGAATTGAAGCAAGTGGCCATCCTTTAGCGTATATGCCCAGCGTATACGCTTGCACCTACCAGCGTATACGCCCTGCGTATACACCTGCACCCGCCAGTGTATACGCCCTGCATCCACCAGCATATACGCCCAGCGTATACGCACAGCATCCCTCAGCGTATACGCCCAGCACTCAGCATCTTCACCCCAGTTCACACCCAACACCTCCAGCGTATACGCCCAACAGATGTAAAATATTGTATTTCTGTAAAGTCTGTGCACCCAGTCAACGCGCCCCGTGTCGCCCAACTCGAGTCTAGTGTAACAACCTGTATAAAAACCCCCATTTTCCACTTCACCGAGGTCGGTTGGCAAAATCCCAGAGCACACCAGAGAACATTTACGCTGCGCAAAAGAGCTAAAACCCTCTTACGCTGGGAAGCCCTGTATGCTGCAGATATAGTCTCTACGCTCCGCTCGCCCTGCAAACCAGCCGAGTCATCCCTGTATACGCTGGGGCTTTTCGTCCGCCTTGTGTTCCCACATGACTGCGTTAGACCAGTGCACTGTACTTTATCTCTGTAATACCATTGTTTACATTTGCTGCATAAGTTCTTTTACAGTTTTACGTCAATTTGGCCCACACACTGTTTACGCCTGTTTACGCTCAAGCTTTGTTTTCATCTGTTTTACGCTATTTTACGCTTAGTTCACGCTTGCCACACCGTTTACGCATAACTCAGCATATAGCATTTTGCGTACGCGCGGGGAAATCCTTGTATGATCCGCGTGCGGACCACCCAAGGTACTCTACCTTTGTGTATTCTAGCTCGTCCTCAGGCGAAGGCAGGGTCTTCTGTACTCGTCCTGCGATCCCGTGGCCTCTGTTTTCTTTCCAGCCGGAGACCGACGATTTCAAGCGGTACACTGAGGCAGTTTGAGGAACAAAAGATAGGAAAGTTCGTGCTCCCCTTTCCTTGTCTAATCAGGAAGCTATGCTGGTGTGCTAGAATTCTAGGGTACACTAATGATGTCCCCAAAAAAGCTTAAAATGCTTCATATGCCAAATTGCTGAAGCCACTAGTACCAAGAAAAGATGTTGGTGAGACACTGGAGCTAGAACAAGAATAGATGGTTGAGCCCACTGCACCTCAAATAGCAGGGCCTAGCCAACTTCTAGATACAAGGCTTAGCCAACAACAAGAAGTAGGGCCCATCATGTAGCCCATGGGCTAGCAGGACCAGTAACTGCCACCACCGCCATAAGATTATCGATTGTCGATGAGCCATCTTAGGGCCATTGCAAAAACTGTCAATTGGGGAAGTAGGGATGAGGCCAATCTCTTTAAGGTGATCAATGATACTGTATAGCCGACCATATCAATCGATCATGCAAGGGGTGATGTCTCAATACATACATGAGGAGGGGAATTGCATTGGTTACAACAAATTTTAGAAAATGCTGCATCATTTCAAGTACAATTAGAAACTAGTAAAGGCACCATGGTAGTGGTTATGCAACACCAAGATGCAGCTGGAGCAGCAAAGGTCATAATAGAACACATCAAGGAATCATTTAATGTTGCTATTGTACCATCGGTAGATTTCATAGGAGCACGTGATGCTCAAGTTTTGGCTAGCATCTCAATGACTCTTGCGAAACATGAGGATGCTCTGGATTGCTTGCTGCGAATAGGACAAGTAATGACATCCTTGTTTGACATCCCCCATGATGTCACAGTGGCATAATTAGACCTCATTTCCACTAAGGAAAAAGCTAGTCATGGTTGAGGTTAGGGTTGAACATGTAGAAGATGAGTTGAGGAGACTCTAGAAAAAGTTTGTTGCCCTACAAGCTGAATAGCAAGATTTGTCCTAACTTGTTCCAGCCAATTAGATAGAATCACTTAGGATGGAGTAGCTAAATAAATTACTAGTTGAGAATAAAAGGGTGGCAATGAAAAAGGAGAAGGTTGATTGGGATGCTTCAAAAGCACAGGCTCAGACATATGCACATGTAAATCACTTAAGGACTTACAAGAAGAGAATAAACTCCTTATTTCCAAAAATATTTGGTTGATGATAGTTGAAAAATAGAAGAATGTACTAAACAAAGTTTTCAGAAAAATTGAGAACAACTAATAAGATTCAACCAAGACATCAGCTACTTAGCCATAGAGTATAGAATCCTCTTAATGGAGAAGGTACGTACCATCTGGCAAAAGATAGCCATTGAAATAAGTGCATGGAAAAATGAGGCTAAGCAGCATGAAAAATTAAAGAAACATTTCCATGATCAAGTGGGAATGTATAAGGAGATTATTGAAAAAGAGATTCGTATAGCTAAGGATCACAGTAACTCTTTTAGTGCTCAACACACTGACTAGAGAGCCATACTAGACACTTATGCCTTCACCCACCAAGTAGAATTAAAAAGCTGGGACCTATAGATCTAGCATCTCACAGAATACATGGAGTTGGAAAATTTGTAGTATGACAACTTGGCCATGTTAAGAGTAGGGTTCCTGAGGATTGAGATAGAAAAATAGGTAGCTGCCACCTATGCCAAATATGAAATAGAATTTGCTGGACACAAGAAGATATTGCAGAGACTAGAATTAGCAAACTCTGAACTAGATGTGGTAAAAGCTAGCTATCAAGGCCAAAAGGATGTAACAACAGACTTGGCTCAATGGCTTATAGATTATTAGGAATTTAGAGATAAAGCTAGAGCCTACGAGGAGGAATGACAGTTGTTTGTGGCATGGTACGTCAAAGCTAATTAGATGTTTTTGCAACTATCATGTCCATGAAAGGTGCCAACTTTGTTTAACATTGGAACATTAGCATGGACAACATATGATCCTTAAATAGAGGAGGATAAACTTCAAGCACTCCTTCAAAAGTATCCATTTCAAAAGCCTGGAGCACAAGATAAAGGGAAAAAGCCCATGAAGGAGCCACCATCACTAAGAACCACATGAGTTCCAAACAATTTTGTATCTTGTATTTTGTGTTGGTGTCCCAATTTTGTTTTGTCTAGTCCTACATTGTGGTATAAAATAAATCATAGTCAATCCATAATCCCATACCTATCCACTATGTAATCAAATGAACTTGTTCTTCATTTTTTTTGACTCGAGGACAAGTATTATTTAGTCATGGGGCTATGATGACTTGTGGTTTGTCAGGCCTTGATATCGGGTACACGATATCGAGTATGCGATATCGTAGCTTGGATACAATATTGTATACATGATATCATGATTCTTATGTTAGCCTATAAATATAGCACTTAGATGCATAGGATGAGATCATGTTGTTTTAGTCATTAGGGTGTGGAGTCTTTTTGTTAGTTTTCAGTTCTTTTCCCAAGTGCATGCTCGTAATTGTATGGAACCTTTGTTCAAGTATGATGTACTTGGACACACACACAATCAATAATAAAGATCAAGATTACTCCATCATTGTAGCATTCACTTAGTTTTTAATTATTTAATTATTAATTATTTATTTTTATTTTCTTAGTTACTATTTATTTTACTGTTATTTACTATTCTTGTTGCTAACACGGAAGGAGTACGTCTTAATCACAAACATTTAAGTGTAACTACATGGTAACCCAGTAGCATATTAAGTAGTGTTTTTAGTGATGTGCACTTGGCAATTCTAGAAGTAGCACATGAAGTCCAAGATGTGTACAAATGATTAAGGATGGATGCTCATTGCACTTAGGCTACCTTAGATTTTATTTCCTATTGCTTATTAGCTTAATCAAGTTACTTCTCATTGTCCTTAAGAGTAGCATAGTAGTGGAAACCACATCATACACCTCACTCTAGACTAAACCATATGTAACAAAGTAAATACTAGTCTAGGTGGGAAGACAGTGAACTACGATCAACATATAACTATCTAAGTGCCACAACTAGTCCATCCATAGAGTTCGATTGGATCGTGCATACACACTCGTATTCATATGGTTGAGCATGGGGTACCTTGCTGCTCATCACCTATCTTTAGAAATATCCAACAAAATGGAACTAGGTAAGATTGAGAAGAAGCGTGTTCCATGCATTGTGTATAGTGATAACTAGTGCAACTGCATGAAAAAGGTTTTGTTAATCAGAAGTACATATATTAAAGTATGTAGTCAGCATGCACAAGAGATCAATATTCAAAGGTGTTTGTACGTAGTAGCCACAAAACATAAGGGCACCCAGTGGCTGATAGTTGACTTGGATAGCATCGCACTATGCATGGAGCCAATCGAGAGCCTAACATGTGCTTATGTTGAAGGCATGGACAAAATTGAATAAGTTCATTCCCAACTCTCTGATGAAGATGATGATACTTGTTTGGGAGAGTTGGAAATCCTTGATCACTTCAAGCAGGAGCCCTTAGAGCTAAAAATTTTACCAACCAGAATAGAGTATGCATTTTAAAGAATGGTAAACTAGTCATAATTAATGCCAAACTTGCTCCTAAATAAAAAAAACATTGTTGATGGTGGTGAATAAATGGTCAAAAGCCTTTGGTTGGTCATATCTAGAGCTAATAGGAATCAATCCAGGGATATGCTAGCATTGCATCTACATTGACCTAGCCATGAAACCTAGAAGGTAGTTGTAGGGGCAGCTGAACCCCAAATTGAAGCAAATTATCAAGGAAGAAATAGGGCAACTCCTCAAGGTAGGGTGCATCTATCCCATCGTAGATAGTGAGTGGATTAGGCCACTCATAATTGTAAGGAAGAAGGGTGGTAAATGGTGGGTTTGCATCAACTTTAGGTTGTTGAATATGGTAATATGTAAAGATCATTTTTCTTTTCCATTTGTGGATTAAGTATTAGACACCATATGCGAGCATTATTATTATAGCTTCTTGGATGGTTATAGTGGCTATAAGCAAATCCAAATAGCATTAGATGATCAGGCCAAGACAACATTCATGAGTCTTTGGGGGACATTTGCATATTGTAAGATGCCATTTGGTCTATGCAATGCCCCTACAACATTTCAATGCTTGGTCCTTAGTATCTTTCAATAGTAGATACGTAGTGGTGTTGAAGTCTTTATGGATAACTTCTCCACCTATGGAGCTATCTTTGAGTAAGCCTTGGACCAACTTGAGCAGGTACTGCAGAGATGTGTAGAGACAAACCTACAGCTCAACTGGCAAAAGAGCCATCTCATGGTCTAAGAAGGCATTGTGTTAGGACACTGAATTTCAAAAAAATGGATTGAGGTAGACCTAGAAAAAATAAGATTCATCCAAGAAATAACATGCTAATCAGAGACTATTAAAGATGTTTGGTCATTCCTTGGGTACACTAGCTACTATCAACATTTCATAGAGAATTTCTTTAGGATTGCAAAGTTATTGGTAGAGCTTACAAAGAAAGATGCACCTTTTATCTAGACCAAGGAATGTGAACATGAATTTCAATAATTAAAGGAGAAACTCATAGAAACACCAATCCTATGAGCACCAAACTAGTCCAAACCTTTCCATTTCACGATAGTTGCATCTAACTACACTTTGGGAGTAGTGCTTATGCAAATGGTTGATAAGAAGCTTCCATACTACATCCACTATGTGAGTTGAAGCATTGTGGAAGAATAGTTAAATTACATCACCATAGAGAAGGAATTAATGATAGTGGTGTATGTGCTAGAAAATTTTAGGCACTATGTGCTTGGTTACAAAGTATTTGTGCATATAGACCATAGTGCAATCTGCTTCCTTATGAATAAGTCGATGGTGAGCACTCATGTCATACAGTGGCTTATGAACTTGCAAGAATTTGATCTCACAATGGTAGATTGAAAAGGAACCAAGAATGTGGGCGTTAACCACCTCTCTCACTTAAGATGGGATAATAAAGAGGAGGAGAGCCTACTCTCTGATTATTTTCCAAATGAACTCCTTTTTATAGGAGCAATAAGTGAACAAATGCCTACAAATGCAATATGGTATAATGGCATCCTCACCTATCTTCTCATCCAAGAGATGTCACAAGACTTGGATTTTAGGAAGAAGCAAAAATTTCTTTGGGCCAAATCCTTCATGGAAATCCATGAACACCTTTATAAGGTGTGTGTTGATGTCCTGATTCATTGGTGTGTCCCTGACAAAGATCAACTACATGTTCTCTAGGATGCTCATGAAGGGCCTTGCGAAGGCCACTATGCAGGGAGATGCATGGCCATAAAAATCCTAATGGCAGGATACTATTGGCCTATAATCTTTAGGAATGCCCACTAGTTTGTCAAGTTTTGTGAACATTGTCAACAAGATGGGGGGATGACCACTCGCATGGAAGATCCTCAATAGTGGATTCAACCACTGAAACCTTTCGACATACGGGGCATTGATTTCATGGATTCCATCACACCCATGTTCAACAGGAAGACATATATTATAGTAGCAGTTGACTACTTCACAAAGTAGGTAGAAGCAAAAACTGTTACTGATTGTACATCATCCATTGCTGCTAAATTTATATAACAAAATATTGTGAATAAGTTTGGGGTGCCACATTCACTAATTTTTGATAATGGAACTCACATCACAAGTGCCACTTTTAGAAAATTAATGCAATTCTTGGGGGTAGAACATAAATTAACAACACCTTACCACCTCCAAGCCAATGATCAAGCAAAGGTAACCAACTAAGAAATTAGAAAAATACTAACATAGACCATTAGCAAATATAGGAAGGATTGGAGTGCAAAACTTAATGATGCTCTCTAGGCTTATTGTTCAACTTGTAAACTTCCTATTGGCTATTCTCCTTATGAGTTAGTGTACAAAAAACTTCCAACACTCTCGATTCAATCCAAGCTCTGTACACTCTCAACAACCTATGAAATAAATCTTGACCTAAGTCTAGCACAGAAAGAAAGATTAATAAACCTAAATGTGTTAGATGAAAATTAATTAGTGGCCCTATTCTTGAATGAGGTGATAAGGCATTCAGCAAGCATTGTCATGATCTTAGAATTAGGAAAGTAAAACTTTAACTAGGAGATAAGGTTCTCTACTGGAATCCCACACATGTACCTCAAAAGATAAAATTTCAAACATTGTAGGAGGGACCTTATATAGTTGATCAAACCTTTCCCTCTGGGGCCATGATAATCTACAAACCTAATAGCCTAAGTAAAAAGTAGTTGGTTGATATCCAATAAGTAAAACCTTGCCTTAGACCAAGACAGGCCAGTGCAACTACCGGCTCAATGAATGGACAACCATGTTCTATTTTTTAGATCTCCTCCTTCCAACTCAATTGTGGGGGAGATGGCCATTTGTGCTAATCATCAAATTGGCTTCTTAGTTTTTCTACTTTTTTTTTTATGTTTTTTATTTTTATAAATTATTTATTTTACAAATTCTTCTAATCTTACACATTTTTTACAAATAATATTTCTTGATTATTTTACACTTTCTTATATATTTTACTTTGTTTTATTTTGATTCAAGTGTGATATTTTCTTATTTCTGCTAATAAAACTACTTTATTGTCACAGGACATAGTGCCATTGTTGCTATTTACTAATGATGGTTTGTGCTTGATGTGTGATTGTTGATGTCTAGTTTCTATTTTTGAATTTTGATGTATGATGACTTTAACATGGTTTATTTTTTATGGAATAGGCAATGAGTCCATGTCATCCACCCATCTAATGAACTCTATAATTTTCATTATTATGGGAATTTGATGTCCCTTCCATGAAAGAAATTTTTAATCAATTGGTGACCTTGGTAGTTCTAGAATTAGGAAAGATTTAAGGTTTGTAAAGGGTGTGACTTCAAGGGGACTCAATGCTCTTTGTACTCTTCTACTTGCTTGAGTGTGTTTCATAGACTTCTTACCATTCCATACCACCCATTGATAAGAAGTCAAATAACATCATTGCATGGTGGGGTTCCCATTTCAAAAAAATAAAAATAAAAAAAATAAAAAAAAATAAAATAAAAAATGTTGGGAATTCAAAGCATACTCCTTACCCCTTTGACACGAATAAGTCCTTGCATTTTGTGGTTTCCATTTCAAAAATAAAAAAAGGGAATTCCAAGTGCATCCCTTGGACAAATAAGTGGGCTAGAAGCACTAGTTATGGGACTCAAATAGCATGCACCTATGCCTGAAAGTTCCCTTTAACTAACACCCTATCTCTCACTTCCTACTTCTCTTTTCTTTTCTTTGTGGAATGGTGGTTATCTTGTGGAAGCACTCTGGTGTCTCGAGTGAGTGGATCAGTCTTGGAGTGGTAATGCAAAGTCATTGGAAGTGGTTGGTTTTGGACTAAACTAAGGATGGAACTCTTTGGATCATTATAAATACAAATTCCATAAGGGACTTCTTATGACCTCAATTCAGAACTCCATTGCACCTTCTCTATCATCCATCCTTGCTATCATAACTGACCTCACTACCATGTTCTATGTTATGCTCTATGGCTTGATTTGATATGTTGGAATTCTTGGGTAGATTCTTTCTGGTTGATCCTTAACTTTTCATGACCATTAATTGACTATGGGGCCCATGAACTCTATAGTTGAGATTAAGCAAGGGCAAAAGGGTATGAGCCTGCTATGGGGAGAACCCACTTGCATAGCTCTTGGTCTAGTTGGTTAATGTTCCTTACCTTTGGCATCCCTACAATCCTATCTTTCGCATATTTCATTGAGTATTCTACTTAGTGCTCCTTAATCTCTCATTTCATTCATCCACTAAATCAAATTTTCTCCATTTTTCCAAATTTATGAACTTGAACACCCTCTTCTCATGTTTTCATATTATTCTTGGCTCTTTGAGCTTTCATTTGATCCTAGTTTCATCCAAAAATTCCGTATATTTTGAAATTTTGACCAAAGTCAATGGTGGTCAATAGTTGCATCAATGAGGCCTGGTCGACGCAGTGCGTACACACTATATATCCTACATAGTACTTAGCAATTTTTTTGTCATTTTCTCATAACACAAGGGGAGTTTTTGTAATTTTTAGAGCCCAAAAACTTCTAGAGCTCATAAAAATTACTCTATTTGTCCAAATCACTCTATTTGTCCAAAAATTACTTCCCAACCATTTGTCCAAATCACTCTATTTTTTGACCCTGCACTTACTGGAGGTAAGATCTTTATCGTGGGGGCTGCAAGCCTTATAGTTTCTGATGAAATTTTTTTTTTCTAACTTCCCAAAAGGTTAATAACCTTAATAACATAGAAACATCAATTTTTTCAAAGATTAATCCTTCCAACAACCTCCGGGATGGTTTATTAATGATAATACATAAATAAATAATAATTGAAGTAATTAAATCAACCATAATCACAACTTAGCCAAAGTGTAACTATCCTTAAAAGATAAAGGTATCCCAATTATTTTAAGTTACACAATGATTGCTAATCTATGGTCTCATTGTGATTATAGATGGCACCAAAATAGAAATTCCCACAGGAAGGAGAACCCTTGCAACCATGGGAGAAGCAGCCTAGAGCTAGAAGTGGCCAACAAGAATAGGGCTAAGAATTACCAGAAGCAACCTATGTAATGGGACCTCTTCTTGAGGAGCCCGAAGTGGAATATATTCAATAGATTCCAGAAGAAGAAGTGCCAATAGATTAATCCCAAAGAGGAGAAGTGCTTGGACCCATGCCAAGGCTTGAGGTCACTTTGACTCAAGCCTGCCTAGACATCATCAAGTCTTGAGAGACCCAAAGATTAGTTCTTCAAGAGATCAATTTTGGGCCATTTTTGGAGAAAGCTCCAGAGGATGTTAAGACATAATTTCAAGCCTCTCCCATGTGGCCAATAATCACATCCAATGGAGAATGGTATATAGGAGAGAAATATTTCTTTTGGAGTAATCAAAGGTTAGGGTCTATTGTAAAAATCAAGGACATTCAAGTGTTCTACTTGGTAGAAGCTATTGCATAGGCACTTGGGTTGCCTAACACTAGAACATAGCTTGTAGAACTATTCACAAAAGTTGATCCTGAGGCTAAGAGGGAGTGGACCTAGTGATTCTATGAGGTTGACTGTCAGTAGTATGATGCGCTCACATCGGCAGAGCAAATTTACTTCAAGATTGCAACCTATCACCTTAATCCAATTGTGAGGCCTAGCAAGGTAATTGCCTTCTCTACTTAAGCATGTGCTACTTTAAGCAGGAAATTGCTTGCCAACCTTCCATAGTCGTTCTACTTAGAGATTGAGAAATGCTTCAAGGAAAATGAACATGGAAGGAAGACCCTACCCTTTTTGTGCCTCATCAGGAAACTTTGCAAAAGGGTAGGCATTGTTCACTATTCCAATGATACCCTCAGGCATGCTCCTTTGGCCTCATGGTCAGAAATCATGAAAGAAAAAACACTAGTGACAACCCAAGAAGAGGAGTAGCCATCACTATCACCCACTCAAGAGAAAACATTGGAGGCTCACATAGCCATTGAAAATTTGCATAAAATCTAAGAACAGGTCTTGAGCAAACAAGAGCAATGTGAAAGAATGAGTGGGGTAGATCCATCTGTGTATCAGCCAATAATGAGTCACCTTAATGAGGTGGCCCGAATAGTTAGCTAGATGGATAGGGGTGGTCCAATTTTCTCTGCCCAATGAATGTAGCTAACTATGAGGTTGGATTCCAATGCTTAGGAGGTGACAGTGTCATTATTGCAACACCATTTATTTCTAGAAATCTCTAGGAATATTGCCACTTTCTCGGTATGGTTGGAGGAAGGCAAACAAGAAATTGTCTTAATGATGCAGCATCAAGGATAGGAGAAAGTAGTTGAAGTGGTTGCTGATCATGTCACTAAAGCATTGAATGCACTTGTGGTGTCTATATCAAATGTATTTGCACTTCAAGATTTGTAGACATTCATAAGCATGATCAATAGAAAATTAGATGCAACCAAGCATGAAAAGTTGCTGGAATGGTTGGTGGAAATTAGGCAACCAACTTTGGACATCTTTGATCTTTTGGAAGATACCACTGCAACCCAGTCAAAGCTGCTAAATGTAAGGGGCAAATGCATTATCCTAGAGGGGTAACTTGAAATGGCCCAAGAGAGAAACCAATGCTTGGCTATGGAGGTTGTTGAACTATGTGCCTAACTTGCGGATCATGTGATCCTCAGCCTAGTAGTAACAAGAGATGAAGCTTTCAAATAGCTTTAAGAATGATTTCAGAAGGTTGAGGAGGAGGCAATTATGGCTATCTTCAACTAGTCTATGGTAGAAGCCAAAATGTATGCAATTTAGAAGGACTTGAACTAGATGCACTAGGATAATGAAGCCCTAACTGCATAGAATTATTTCCTGTGAAATGTTGATGCTCAAAAAGACCAAATGCAATAATTCATTCATCAATAGTAGGAGTAGCTTGCTAGGGTAAACACTGAACTAAGGAAATTGGCCACAGAGGATTGAAGTCTATTAATGGAGGAAGTACACACCTTGCATCAAAAATCTAGCATCAAATCACCACATGGAAGAATGAGGCTTTAAAGTTTGAAAAAGTGAAGAATCACTATAGAGATTAGGTTGGCTTAAAAAATGATGTTAATGAGAAACACATTTAGATAGTGAAGGTGAAACTGAACAAAGCCCACTAGTAACTCCAACAAGGAAGAGAAATATGACAACCCATCATTGATGGGATTGATGCCTACAACAAAGCAGAGATCTACTTGAAGGAGTTGCAAATCGAGAAAATGACAAAGTATATGAAGTTGGCCAATCTCCAATATGCAAAGTTGGTAATGTAGACTACCAGATAGTTGTGGTCAAAGTTAGAATAGAAAGTGGCTAGCTTGTATCTATTATACAAGGTAGAGTTCAATCAACACAAGTATGCCAAGTAGAAGCTTGAGACCACAAACATTGAACTTGAAGTTCTTAGAGCATGGTTTAGAGACCAATGATCAATCACTAAGGACCTAGCTAGATGAATGAATGACTACTAGGAGCTACAAGACATAGTCAGGGCATTCGACATTGAACACAAATAGTTCTCTACCTAGTTTGTCAATACTAAGGAGTTATTTCTAGTAATCCCATGTCCCTAGGATGTGCCTATTCCAACCCACATTGGCAAAGCTGCATAGATAGTGCATGATCCAAGAAGCAAGGAGGAAATAAATAAAAGCACTACTGGATGCTTTCTGGCTCTTAGCTAAAGTTGTAGCAGTATTAGGATAGCCACAGCCACCTCAACCACCACTTGTGCATGAAGTCGGTGAAGGTCCCTTAGAGCCTTAGGAACCACCACCACCTGGGACCATCTGATCTTCTCCAACAGCTTCACAACATCAAGAAACATGCTGTCCAATTTTGAAGAGTTGTATCATGCTATTCAATTTTGTGTCCTAAACACTGTCATTCTTTGTAATGTGTGGATCTGTACAACCAGGCACTCCATTTTTTTTGTCAAGTCACTTAGTTTGTTTTGTTTGAGGAAAAGTTAGTCAATAATCCCATACCTTCCCAATTTTGTAAAAGAACTCAAGGATGAGTTTTCATTCAATTGTGGGGGTATGATGAGTCATGTTCAATTTGCTAGGTCGATGAGGCCTCGTTGACATGGCCTTGTTGACTGGGCCTCATTGATGAGGCCTAGATGATGCATCTTACCATGCATTGACAAGGCCCTATTGATGCAGTGTTTTTTGGCTATAAATACACATGTGTAGCCACATTTATGATAATTAGAGATTGTAGTTGTAGCAAAGCTCTTGTAGTTTTTCCATTTGAAAGTTAGAATTTTTCCTCAAGTTCCCATAGTAGGAGTCATTGAGTGTACGAATCTTTATTCAAGTGTACTTGAGCATGACCATGTGTGCGGTAATAAAGACGAGCTTTTTGATAAACCTTACATCACTTTGGATAGATTAGCTATTTCATTTATGCATTTAATGTTTTCAATTAGTTATTAAATATTTCCTAATTATTACGTTAATGAATTAATTAAGCTAGATAAATTACACACATAAGTACAATCACTTTGAGCGTAACATGTATTCACTTGGTAATTCCAGTAGCGTTATTGCTTGATACACCTAGTTGCGTAGTGCTTGGTCACCTAGTAGTAGATACGTGGCTTCATGATGTGTATAGAAAGTGGGGTCAGATGCGTATGTTAGGATTAGTTAAATGTTAGTTAATTAGTTAACTTAGATTAGTTAATTAAATTCTTTTTATCCACATTTTTAGCAGCAAACTATAAAACATAAAATGATAAAAATTATATGCCTTAGTTACACTTAACTATACGAACAAACCTCACAAGTGTAATTGGGAATATAATGATTAACCTTAGGGCTAGATTCACTTCCTAAAGGACTAGTGCACTAGAAATGATAAAGTCCATGAAACTCGACTAGATCACGCATGAATGCTTTGTGATTCATATGGTTGGGCATACAGGTACCTTGCCACTCATCAACTTGTAAATGTGAAGGTTGCCATTTTTTTCTTTCCAACTTGTGTCCACTGTTTTCTTTTAGAAAGGGACATGTTCTTCCTATAAATTATGTACTTCTATCCCTATTTTTAGTAGGCATCCAACATCAAAGCATGCTGATGAGGGGTGAAATTCCATAAAAGCACTTCGTGCTACTTCTAATGTCTATCATTTCTACCTTATTTGTAGTTCATGTTTAACAACTTCTTTCATATTTTGTACTTTTCTTTTTACTTTTTGTGTATTTTTGTGGTCTTTGCCAACTCTTTTTAGTTTCTACATGTGATTTACATAAAATTTTTAATCCAAAAAATAATTCTATAAAATTTTTATTATAGATTTTAGTCTTTTGACTAAATTCTTAAATGTGAGGATGCTTCTAAATCTTGAACTCTTGAGGCTTTGGTAACAAGATTCATGTTCAACAAATGTCTTCCTCAAACCAATCATTTGTTGTAGAAATTTTCAAACTAAGGAGGTTCCTAATTTTATAACAACTTTAATTTTGATGTTCAAACTATTGGCTCATCCTCACACTTGCAAATGTGAGGGTTGCTATTTTTTTTCTAACATGTGTCCACTATTTTCTTTTAGAAAGATCAATGTCCTTTCTATAAATTATCTATTGCCATTCCCATTGTTGGCATGCATCCACAATCAAAGGCATGCTAATGAGGGGTGAAATTCCTTGAAAGCACTTTGTGATACTTTTAATGCTTGTCATTTTTGGCTTATTTGCAATTCATGTTTAGAAGATTCTTTCATGTTTTGTAGTTTCTTTGCTTTTTCAACATTTTTTTGATCTCTGCTAAGTCTCTTTAGCTATTGCATGTGATTCACATAAAAATTTTAAACCCATAAAACATTTTCTCTCTTCACAATTACTAGTTGAAGATGGACTCTACTATTTTTTCCGAACATGTGCTCAGTGTTTTTTTTAACATGTGCTCGTTATTTTTTTGACATGTTTTCACTATCTTCTTTCAAAAAGGATTATCTTCTTTCTATAAAATGTATACTTCCATCCTTGTTTTTAGCATGTATTCAGCATCAAAAGCATGCTAATGAGGAATGAAATTCTTGAAAAGCATTTCATGCTTCTTCTAATGTTTGTCATTTTTACCTCATTTGTAGTTCATGTTTAGTAGATTATACAATGTTTTGTAGTTTCTTTACTTTTTCTACATTTTGTTTAGTCTCTGCCAGCTTTCTTTAGCTACTACACATGATCCACATAAAATTCTTATTCTATAAAAAATTGAAAATATGAAAAATCAAATTAACATCAACAATAAGAATAATTAAATGTTAATAAAGAAACCAAGGAAGATATAAGCTTTTAGGAATGTTTTTACTTATACTATAGAAAGTATTGATTAGTATGGATAGATAGCTAATAAGGTACATCTGTCCTTATTTAATAAGAATAATGTTAATTCAAATATTAAAAATAATGTTGATAATCAAGTTATAGTTGATGGTAAAGATTCCTAACATAAGGTTTACATCAAAAAGCAAAGTATTAATGATGTAGAATATGTTGATATGTTTAACAAAGATTTGTTTGTCACTTTAGTTTGTCCATGATATTTATAATTATAAGCATTTAAATAGTTCAATTTGGTTCCCAATGCTATCATTGTGAGTGATGGGAATTCCAAATTTACTAGTTATTTTTAGAGATCCAAAAGATGAAACTCACTATTTAAAGTGTATAATAATTTTAACATTAATTAATTAGGGTTAATATATTAGATGAATAAATAGAGAAGAAATTCTCACTACTGAGGAAAGGAGACAATGGTTGGAGGATAGAAACAAATAATATGAAGCTAAAGATATGAAAAACCAAGTTAATGTTAATAATATAATGATTAATGATAATGAAGAAACTAAAGAACAAAAAAGCTTATGTGAATATTTTTACTTGTACCAAAGAAATTATTAATTACTCTAGATAGATAGTTGAAAAGGTAAATTTTTAATTATAAGAAAAAAATAATGTCTCAAAGATTAAAACTATAGTTAACAAGTATGCATGCTATAGCTAATGACAAAGATTCTTGATGTAAGGTCAATCTAAAGGATTTTGATTCTACAAGGAAGTTTTTGTATTTTTGTTGATCTCAAGCTTTTCTTATGGAGTTATTGTGATATAATATTTTTTTTAGGCAAGAAATAATTTGAAGATGGAGAATACAAATGTCTCTCAGATTGAAGAGATTATCAAGGATTCCAAAGCTTTTGACTTTTTATTATTTGATGATTTATATGAATCATTATTCAAAGATATCACTTATTGATATATATTTTTGTAGATTATTGTATTTATTTCTCCAAATAATGGTTTTACATAAGTAGTTCAAGATATCTTTGAATCTTATGGAATTAATGTTTTGCATGTCCATTATTTTTCCAAACCTTTTTTACTTGTCGAACTAGCTAATTTTGAAATGATTGAGAAATCCTTGGATCTTAAAGCTTTTATGGGTTAGCCCAATACTTTTATTACTTAGGAATGGAAAATGGATTTTAATCCCTACTTTTTTGATCATTCTAAAATTCCTTACTAGATTGAATTAAAAAATATTTCTTTTACTTTTCAAAGTATTGAAGAGAAATTATTGATAGTATTAGGACAATCTTCAAAACAAAGTAAAAAAACATTCCTAGATGGTGTGTAGTGCACACATTATTTTATAAAGATTAATTCTTGAAAAATGAAGATAGAATTAAAACTCAAGGCTAGTTATTAATATTTTTCCAAAAAATTACCTCCTATAATTTACAAGGATATTGCAACTATTGTTATCATGAAGGCCATGTTATTGGTACCTATTCTATTCTAAATGAAAAAGTTGTTTGTGAGGAAAATCCAATAAATTTTAGAAAATAAAAATAATGGTAGTTTTTAATAGGCACAAACAAAATATTCTTCAAGAAGTTTTCATTCAATATATAAAATATTACTAATTATTTTAAATCTAAAAATGTTAGTAAACTCTCAATATATAAAGAGAATTCTTCTTTAAACCAATACTTTTTAAGCATGGACTAGCAATGAAACTATTGATGTAGAGAGAATTCACTTAGTGCACCATAAAAAGAAGATGACTGCAAATACTGAATTCAATTTAAAAATTGCTAAGATATTTCCTTCTCTTTCTACTTACGCTATCCTTCAAACGTTTCCTCATTAGGCAATGCTTTTTCACCCATTAGTAACATGGATTATGAGACAAATGTTGAGCTTGAAAAATCAAGAATAGGGGCCTCCTCCCTAACATCTCAATGTTACTTTTATCATGGCCTTTCTAATAGGTCCAAAGTGAAGATAACTACAAATTATATTTCAAACGAGTAATTATTTTTAAATTTTTAATTGTATAAGAGATTTTAGTACATGATAGTAGTTTTGTTGATAAATGTATTTTAAAAAATTATAATTTTTTTTCTATTGTTCATGAAGTTAATAAAGAAGATGTTGCTATTATAGTTTTAAAAAAATTAAACTAGAAAATTTTTTAATTTTGGCTTTTACAACTGTGGAAGAGCTATTTGGATTACTTGTTATAGTAAAAAATGAGACTTTGGGCTTTATAATGTTTATAATCCTAATAATTCAAAAGATCCATAAGATGTTTCGAAATATATTTTATCTTTATCTAAAGTTCCTTGGATTATTGAAGATGATTTCAATATGGTTGAAATTCATTTAGATAAACTTGGTGGTCTTTTTTCTAATATGCCTTGTTGAGAAAAAAAAAAAAGATTAGTGTAATTTAGAAAAAATAATTTTTAAAAGTTAACTCTTTATTCCTACATCATTCAAATGAGAAACATTATAGTTGGTGTAATCATTAGCAAGGAAATGATAGAATTTATTATTAGCTTGATAGATTTTACATCCCTAATGTTTCTTTTTGGAAGCCTAAAAGTAAAGTAGAAGTGCATGTAGACACTACTTTGTTAGACAATTTCCTTATCAGTATTTTTCTCTCTATAATTAATTCTTCTTCTTTTCAAAATCAAGAACTTTTTTCATATGAATGCTAATATGTTCACAAAACCCACTGAAAAAATATTTTAAAGTTTCTATGAAATGTAAAAAATCCCCTATTAGTAATATTAGTTAGATTTATTAGGTGAAATGAACTACTTGTAGCATTAAAAATTATGCAAGATGGTTTGGAAAGTAATTTGCTAAGTGAAAGTGTTAAGTTAAAGAAGATCTTATAGAATCTGTAAAGAAAATGAAAATTCTTTTAAGCCAAAATCCTTTTGACTTTAAAACTCAAAGAGCCTTAGATAAAGCTTGTTATGCTAAATAGTTTTGTTTTCTTTTGAAGCTAAAATTGCTCTTACTAAAAGTCACATGAATGAACTAAAAATTGAAGATGAATCTTGTAAGGAATTTTTTAAATTTATAAAAAGAAAAGGTTAAGTACCTAAATTGGAATTACTTTATATAAATGATTTCATCATTACAAATCTTCAAACTATTAATATTTTTTTTAGCAAATCATTTTTTCTAAAGATTTTAGCAAAAAGTTCTTTGAGGTCTCTAATATGCATGTTTCTCATCTTATAATAGATGTGCATCAAAGTATTCTTAAATTTGAAATTACAATGGAAGAAATCAAAGAAACTACTTTTAGTTTAGTGATGAGCAATGAGTAGTCCCTACACCCAACCATATGAATCACAAGCATGCACTAGTGATCTAGTCAAATTCTATGGACTTAGCGTCTAAGTGTGCCTATAGATAAAGATTGCAACTAGAGGAAATGTATGATTGTTGTCTTCCTAACTATCACTTATGTAGGCTTTTAGGTATGGTTAAGTGGGAGTTAAGGCATATAATATTTATTTATGTTTATATTTTATATGCGTTTATCCTAAGTTTTGGTGAAAATATAAATGATTGCTAATGAACTATTTTAACTAAATAGTTTTACAACTAACTATCATAACATAAGTATTTGTACCCACTTTCTGTACACATACTAAATTTGTATTAACACTACTAGGTTACCAACTAACAATTATTGGGCATACAAAATGACCATTGTTGAGATTACTAAGCATTATATGCAATGCTCGAAGTGGTTGTACTTATGTGTTCATGATTGATTACTTTTAATTATGATAACATAGAAAGTAAAATGCGTATAAAGTAAAGTGCTAATGAAAGGTGATTAATCTAATTTAAATGTTGCAATGAATATCATAAATCTCATCTTTATTATCATTCACTAAAGTGTTCAGGTACATGATGTTTGAATAAAGATCCCTACAATCTCTTAATTAATGCTGTGGGCACTTAGATGGAAAATATTCGAACTTTGGAAACTATAAACTGCAAGAGCTCTGCTATACTACTAACTTAACATGCCATAAATTTGGTGGGTATGTGCATTTATATAGGCTTGAATCTCATCTGCATCGATGGAAATACATCAATGGGGTTGCGTTAATGCATGCCTATCGACATAGTCAATTGACTATACTTCATTATACCCCCATTACTGAGAGAAAAGTTGTCCTTAAGTGAATAAAAGTAGGATCAAGCTTCTTACAAAATTAAAAAAGTATGAAATTATTAATTAAATAACTGACTCTAAGTGTTAGGTTGTACAGAATTACAAAATTGATATCTATGACAAAAAAACTGGACATCCTTACAAAATGATAGTAGGATTCCTCAGATTATTGAAGACGAGGTAAAATTCAAATAGTGTTAAGAGTTAGAGGCTTGTAGGGTACTGAAGGTCCTTTGCTAGGCTCTAATGCCTACAACGGTGGAGGCTGTTAAGGCTATGCTATTGCTATCGTTGTTGTTGGTAGAAGTTTGAAAGCATCTAGCAATGCTTTCATCTTCTTTTTCTTACTCCATGGGTCATACGTAGTCCACATAACTTCATCAATGTGGGTTGATATAGAAATGTCCCACAGACATGGCATTGTTGGGAATAGCTCCTTAGTGTTGACGAACCATGTTGCAAATTATTTTAATTTAATGTCGAACATATTTACAAGGTTCTTTAGCTGATGATAGTTGTTCATTCTCCTAGCCAGGTTCTCAACAAGCAATCATTGATTAGTGAATTGGCTTTTGAGAACTTCAAGCTCTATGTTGGCTATCTTCAACTGCTATTTTGTCTCTTTGTGGTGCTTGAATCTAGCATCATATAAGAGGTAAGAATTGGTTACCTACTTCTCTAATTCTATGCTTGGATACCTTGTAGTAAGCATAGCCAAGTTTGTTTATTAGAGGTTGGCAAGCTCCATATATTCAATCATATCCTCAGTCTATAACTTCTTTAGGTGGATCTTAGCTTTGTTATATGTGTTTAAGCCATCAAAAATTGGCTACCACACATTATCCCTTTGCTAGAGTTGTTGGAGGGTCTCATTCATGTTTACCTTAGCCAATTGAATCTCCTTCTTGTTTATCTCCTTAAGGAGTTTAACCTGGTCCTTGTAATGGTTTTTAACTTGTTTAAATTTTAGGGCCTCATTCTTCCAGGAAGCTAGCTTAATGGTCATTTTCTGGTGAAGCACTCAGACTTTCTCCATGGAGAGACTTTAATTCTCCACTACCAACCTCCTTAAGTTAAGGTTCACATTGGCTAGTTGCTCTTGTTGTTGTCAAATGAATTCAACCATTTGGTTCTTTTGTTACTCAACATTACATAGGTGGTGATTGTTCTTGGTGAGGATCAAGTTCTCTTTGTAGACTTGAGCCAAATCCTTATTAGTATTGAATGTTAAGGATTTCAATAAGGAGGTGTCAAATATCATAGTCTCCTTCACATTCTTAGCCTCTTTGAGTCTTTGTTGAAGCTACTAGAAAGCTTCATCTTAAGTGAGGTCCAAGTTGAGAATGGTGATGTTGGAGAGATAGGCCCAAAACTTTGAAACTTTGGTAGCCAATTGTTGGTTTTTAGTGGTGGCTACCTACAGCTACACATTGACAATGATTAGTTTTTCCTTTGTCTTTAGTAGCTTTTACTGGGATGTTGTAATTTCATCTAAGAGATTAAAGATCTCTAGAATTTGTTGCCTAGTTTCCACCAATTGGTCCAATACTTCAAGCTTTGTGTTGGCTATCTCCAACTACAGTTTTGTCTCTTTGTGATGCTTGAATTCAACCTTGTACAAGAGGTATGAATTGGTCATCTACTCCTCCACTTCTATTCTTAGCCTTACAATAGTTAGTATAGCCAATTTTGTGTATCAGAGGTTGGCAAGTTCCATATATTTAGTCATCTCCTCAATTTGCAACTTCTTAAGCAAATATCAACTTTGCTATATGCATTTAAGCCATCAAAAATTGGCTACCAGACATCGTCCCCTTGTTGGAGTTGTTGAAGGGCCTCATTCATCTTCACCTTGGCCAATTGAATCTCATTCTTTTTTACCTTCTTAAGAAGCCCAACTTGATCCCTATAATGGTTTTTAACTTGTTCAAATTTTAGGATCTCGTTCTTCTAGATGACCATCTCAATGGCCATTTTTTGGTGATTTGCTTAGACTTTCTCCATGGAGAGAAGTTAATTCTCCACTACTAGCCTCCTTAAGTTAAGATTCACCTTGACTAGTTGCTATTACTATTGTCAAATGAATTTGAACTTTGGTCCTTTTGATGCTTGACATTGCATAGGCGGTGGATGTCCTTAGTGAGAACCAAGTTCTCTTTGTAGACTTGAGCCAAATTCCTTTTAGTGTTGAATGCTAAGTCTTCGAATAAGGAGATGTTAAATACTACAATCTACTTTGCATTATTAGCCTCTCTAAGTCTTTGTTGAAGTTGCTAGAAAGCTTCATCTTGAGTGAGGTCCAGGTTGAAAATAGCTAGGTCAAAGAGATAGACCCACAAGTCTACAACTTTGGTAGCCAACCATTGGTTTTTGGTGGTGACTACTTGCAACTAGATATTGGTAATGATTAGTTTGCCATTTATCTCTAGTAGCTCTGATTAGGTTACTATAATTTCATTTGGGAGATCAAAGATCTCTAGAAGTGGTTGCTCGGTTTCCACCAATTGATCCAACACTTCCTCATGTTAGGTTGTACTAAGTTGACCACTCCCTGCTCCTATAGATGCTCAAACATTTGCCATGGTAGCAATGTCTAATACTACTATCATAGGAATGTTTAGGGCCTTAACCACTCTATCAGTCACCAATTTTACTATTGTCTCTTATTCATGATGCTTCATCGCTAGGATAGTTGCCCCCTCACCTTCCTCCAAGTGAATCGAGAAAGTTGCAACATCCCTAGAGATTTCAGGGAATTCTTATCCAGGAATGGAAGCTATAACTTCCTAGGCTCTAGGATTCATTCTTACAAGTGCTTGTGTTTTTTGTGTTGAGAATAGTAGAGTGGTTTCCTCTAGCTAGCTGATGATCCTAATGACCTTGTTGAGATGGCTTAACACTAGATGGTAAACTAATGGCTCTTCACCACTTATCAAAACCTGTTGTTATTATTGTAGTAGTTGTTCATAGAGTTTTTTGAGTCTTTTGGTAGCTACACACACTTCTAGTGTGGTCTACCTAGCAGGTGGTAATGGTGGTTGCTCCTCTTCTTGTAGCTTCACAACTACTTTATCCTTTATCATCTCCTTCTAAGATGTAGCAGGAGCATGGTGGAGTGTATCATTTGCATAGCATGCTATGCCTCCCCTTCTATAGAGTTTGCTAATGAGGCATGAATAGGGGAGTTATTTCTTCCTTGCTCATTTTCTTTGAAATTCTTCTCTATCTCTAGGTAGATGAGCTAAGGAAGTTTAACATGAAATTTACTACTTAGAGCAGTGCACGTAGAGGCAAAGAAGGCTATGGCCTTGCTAGGCCTCACTGTGGAATTTAACTAATAGGCCTCTATCTTGAAATATGCACTCTCTACCTTGGTTAGTGCATCATACTCCTTGCTATTTGCCCCATAGCAATGCTAGATCCACTCTTTCCTAGCTTTAGGGTTTGCCTGGGTGGACATCTTCACCAAAATTTCCCTTGTATTAGGCAATCCAAGGGCCTCCATAGTGGCCTCAACTAAGTAGGAGATGTTGATATCTTTGATTTTAAAAATTTCATCTTCCTATTGATTGCTCCAAAATAGGTAAGTCTCCCCCATGTATCATTCTCCATTGGATAAGAGAATGAACCACATGAAAGAGTCTTGTAGTTATGTGCAAACTTCCTTAGGTGCTAGTCCAAGAAGGGTCTGAAGTTGAGTTCTTGGAGAACCAAACTCTAGACCTTCTTGGCTTGGATCTCTTCAAGGTAGTCCTATGTTAATGTGACCTATAGATTGGGTCTTGGCCTTGGTGCCTTATCTTACCTTGATTGGCCAGTTTTAGTAGTGGGATCTATTGAACAGATTCTACTTTGGGATCCTCTTGAAGAGGTCCTATCACATGAGCTACTTTGGTTGCCTATTCTTGGGGTTGTGACTATTTTTGGCTCCTTCCTCCTTGTGGTTTCTTCTCCCTTAGTTTTGATGGTCCTCTTGCTGGTGCTTCCCTCTTTGGTGCCATCTATGATCACAAATGTACCCAAGGATTAGCAAGTAATGTGTAACCCTTAGTTCTCTTTTTTTTGATACCTCTCATTTGATTGTGGTAGGTTTATTATTTAATTCATTAGCTACTAGAGTTTGTTTGTGAGGTTTAATTGATGTAGATGGCAGTTTTAATATTATTTTAATAGTTATAACTTGGGGGTTAGAAAAAGTTTCAAAATTTTTTTCATCATAAAGCAAAGGTTTGTGGCCCCAATGATGGAAAGCTTACCTTTGGTAGCTAGGGGATTGAAAAACAAGGTT
This sequence comes from Gnetum montanum, assembly GCA_015680685.1. Classification (NCBI taxonomy): domain Eukaryota; kingdom Viridiplantae; phylum Streptophyta; class Gnetopsida; order Gnetales; family Gnetaceae; genus Gnetum; species Gnetum montanum. Next base: position 655,035 of record MNCI01010504.1, read on the forward strand.
AATCAGACAAGCGGTGTGGAAATTAGGGTGTTTGGAAGTTTTTTGGGCTCTGAAAATGGTAAAAACTCCCCATGCATTTGGATGTAAATGTGAAAAATTGCTAAGTGTTGATCCATATTTATAGGTTTTTTATGATGGATCAATGGGGATGTCTTGATGTATTAGGCTGCATTAACGGGGATGCATCGATGTAGTCATTTGCAACAATTTTTCACATATAGAAAAATGACTGTTGGGGATGAGTATTAAGATGAAATTAGAGTCAAAAGAAAGCTAGAAAAGCCTAGAATGATGAAAAATCATGGAAGAGGACATGAAATTGGTTTAAGAAAGGAGGTTTGGAGAAAATTTTGCATGCCAAGGATGGCAAAACTAGATGATTCTTTGGTAAAATAATGGAATTGAATGTAAAATAACTAAGGGATAAGAAATTTAATGGAACCAAACCAAAGAGTATGTAAGTGGGTCCTTCCCATAGTAGGCTCATGTCATTAATGCCCTTGCATTCTCTCAAACCTAGGGGTCCATAGGAATCCACGATGATTAATGATCACAGATCATAAAAAATTAAGTCCACATAAGAGATCATCAAAGAATTAGGACATACCAAAAGAGACACATTAATTAATCATGATAGGAGATAGTGAGGTGGTGGATTACAAGAGTTTAAATGATGGGAGAGAGACAAAGAGTGTGTGTGTGTCATAATGGAGTCTCACATCCTAGTCATGTGAGTTCCTTGTAGAATGTATGGTTAATGTGACCCAATATTGTTCCATCCTTAGTTGGAACCAAGCCTATCCATGTCCAATGATTTTGCATTAGCACATTTAGATTGTTTGATCCCTAGAGGTCATGACCACTCCCAAAGATCATCCATCATTCCAAAGAGGGAAGAAAAGAGAAGTAAGAAGTGAGAAAGGTATTTAGAGAGGTGCCTTTAGGCATGGGTAACATGTCTTTCCAACCCCATAACCAGCACTTGTAGAACATTATTTTGTCTAAGGCGTGTGCTTTGAATTCCCATGTTTTTTCTTCTTTCTTTTTCAATGGGAACCACACCATGTAAAGAAAGTTTTCTTGTTAATGGTAGAAATTAGGAATAGTGAGAGATTAATGAGAATACCCATGCCACTCAAAAAGATAGTTAGGTACAAAAGGTAAAAAGTTCCCTTGAGGGCATACCCTTATCTATTCCACTTGATTCTTTCTAAGTCCATTAAGTATCAAGATCACATATTCTTTTATAAGTTGTAATTAAGAAGGGATCTCATGCTTTGAAGACAAAAGAACTCCATGGAGTTGAGTGGAATGGGTGGATGATGGTGTAGGGACACCTCTTTCGATTCCCTTGCTCTACCCTACATACTATGTGTCTTTTTGTGATGATTTTATTGAGGATGATTCTTGGTTGTTTTGGCATGTTTGGAGGTGTTTTTGGCTCACTTTGATCAGTTTAGGAGGTTCCAGGGGGGACTTGTTGGGAGGAATTCAGAGGCTCCCAACATCAAAAGGAGTAGTTTTATTTTTGGCATCTTTAGAAGTGACATTTTCCTAGAAAGATAGACATCTTTCCAGAGACATATTTTCAAACACATCTTTCTTGAAGAGTAGATGTCTACCAAAAATAGTATACGTCCCTCTTAAAAGTAGGGCTTTCATAGTAGACATCCTAGAAAATCTAGAGATGACCCAAATGCATGGGGAAACTTTTGAAAATGTTGTTCTAATTAGTAAAACAGCCAAAGAAAGATAAAAAAAGTTGGGGAGAAGGTGAGAAGACTTGGGAAACATCTAAAGAATCTCATGTTGAGTTGAGGAAAGGTTTCAAGGATTTTTAACTTTTGGTTGCTTATAAATATTGATGTAATTCACCATTGTTAGTGTCGTAGTGCCAAGTGTTGAAGTGCAAATATTAGAGGTCAAACATCCTAATAGAGTGCAAGAGAGAGAGCTCTTGAAGGAAGAGAGATTGTGCAAGGGAGGATAGCTTATGTAAGAAAGTTAAGTGGAAGGTACGGGAGAGCACTTGAGAGAGGTTGGGAGCATCTCTTATAAGTGTCTTGTCTTGAGCTTAGGCTCCATTGTGAGCAATTGAGGATTAAGAGAGGACAAGTGTAGCCTCTAAGATCCTTGGGAGAGTTGTGAGGTGAGCTTGGCTCCTCATCTTTGATGTATTTTACATGTATTTTGAGAATTATCTTAATATAAGGAGATTTTCTCTATTTTATTCTGTTATTCTTACTTTCTAAGATAAATCTACTTGGAAGTTGTGGATTGGGTACTATTGGGATCTATTGAGATGTAACTCCTTACACTAGATTGGTATCAGAGTGAAGATTTAGAGGTTTTCACACTTTTATGTTGAAGCTTGGTGTTTTCTTTGAATGAAAGGAACATTGTTGTGGATATGTTTGTATTTTCTTTTGGAGATCATTCTTGTTTCTTTAGGTATGGATCTAAAAAATAAGACAAATAAAGAACTTAGATAAGAACTTCAAGAGTTTAAGGATTGCTTTAAAGCTTTTGTGGCTGAAATGCAAGACGTTCTTCCTAAAGTAAAGGTTCACAAGCATCAAGATTTTGCAGAAACCTCAAAAAGGGATATAGAGAATTTCAAGACTAACATGGGAAATATTTTTAGGAGAATTGATAGAATATCTTCTAGCCATCAAGAAGAAAAGGAAGATGAAGGGTTTGATGAAGTAGAGATCAATGAGAACAGGAGTTCTCAAGTATCTCTTATTGAGCAAAGGAGTGCTCAATAATTAATGGTTTCAAGGGAGGGAACCAAGAGCTTCATAAAAGGGACTAAAACATCTTAAAAGTCCAAGAAGGTGTATGTTGCTAATCAAGGAGAGTTCCTACCTCATGAGTCATGGGAGGTGAAGGATCAAAGCCAAGAAAGTAGCAAAGTTCAAAGGAATTCTTCAACGAGGATCAAGGATAGCACTAGAAGGTATGATACTCATTCTTTTTGTAATTTTTCTACACCTTGTGGCAAGGGAAAGGAGATTTTAAGTCAAGTTGAGACTATCTCATGGGAGAGGTGAGTCTTCTAGCCAAGATATGTGGAAAAATGATTGTTTTGATGATGTTTTTGATGAATCTAATATTAAAACTATGGAGGAGAGTTTACCTTTTGAGTTGGTACCTCCAAAGTGGGATGAATAGCTTTTTGATGATTCCTTTAAAGAGGAGAAGAAATCGGGATTAGAAACTCTTATTTGGGATCTTAAACCTTCAATATTTGATGAGATTAGGCACCCACATATTGAAGATCAAGTTGAACAAAAAATGGATGAGAGAAACCATGAAAAGATAAGTAAGAGTAAGCTTGACCTTGTTGATGGTAGTAGTGTCTCTAATGTTGAAGCTAGTGTGATGGATGCTTTTTTTTCACTTCATCTTGGTAGTGGTTTATTCAATGGTAATGATGAGCATCATGATCATTGTAGTGATTGTGATGAGATTGAGAGTCATATTGTGACTTTTGCTGCCATTGTTAGTGAGAGGAAGACTAATAATGATAATTTGTTTAATGATGATGGCTATTGAAATAGTCATTGTGAGAAGGTCATTATTGATGTAAGTGAAGGCATTGATAATGATATGATTTTCCAAAATTTGGAGATGCTTGCTATTGATTATAGAAATGATACATTTATGAAGTGTGTTGATGGATTTGATTATCTTTGCTATAAAATGAAAGTTTAGTATAAAGGCAATCTACATGATGATGATGAAAGGAAGATAAGTGGTAGTCTTCCAAACACCAAGAAGAAGTAGGTGAAGAAGAGGAAAATGAAAAGAAGAAAGGAGGTTGAATTAAGAAATACTAATCCTTTTTCTTTTTCTTTTTCTTATTCTTTATATGTTGTAGGTTTGTGTCATCATGGGGATGCAAGGGAAGCATTCAAAGGAGATTATAAAATGAGGGAAGCCTAGTGGGACATGAGGACAAGCCCCCATGAGTAAGGGAAGCTCAAAACCAAAACCTCCAATGAGACTTATTCTCATGTTTGTAATACATGGAGTCATGACTATTATGATGGCTTTGAGTCATGGGGGCATGATGCCTTCTATCTTGTGAAAGGTCATGAAGCATGACATTTTTAAGGGTGGGAGAGCTGGTGTAGGGACATATTTTTCAATTCCCTTGCTCTACCCTACATACTATGTGTCTTTTCGTGATGATTTTGTTGAGGATGATTCTGGGATGTTTTCCCATGTTTGGAGGTGTTTTTGGCTCACTTTGATGAGTTTAGGAGGTTCCAAGATCTACAATGACTTTTTGGGAGGCATCTAAAGGCTCCTGGCATCAAAGGGACTACTTTTATTTTTGGCACTTTCAGAAGATAAATTTCCCCAGAAAGATAGACATCTCCCTAGAGATGTCTTCCTAAAGATGTCTCCCCTAGAGAGTAGACGTCTACCAAAAATAGTAGATGTCTCTCTTGAAAGCAAGGATTTCACAATAGACATCCTAGAAAATCTAGAGATGACCTAGATTCATGGGAAAACTTCTAAAAATGCCATTCCAATTCAAGAAATAGCCAAATCAAGATGGAAACAGCCAAAGAGAAGGTCAAAAGACTTGGGAAACATCTAAAGAATCTCATGTTGAGTTGAGGAAAGGTTTCTAGGATTTTTACCTTCAGGGTGCTTATAAATATTGATGTAATTCATCATTGTTAGTTTCATAGTGCCAAGTGCCAAAGTGTAAACATTAAAGGTGAAACATCCCAATAGAGGGAAAGAGAGAGAGCTCTTGAGGGAAGAGAGCTCATGCAAGAAGAGATCTTGTGCAAGGGAGGAGTGCTTATGTAAGAAGAGAGCTTGTGTAAGAAAGTTGAGGGAAAGGTAAGGAAGAGCACTTGAGAGAGCTTAGAAGAATCTCTTACAAGTGTATTATCTTGAGCTTGGGTTCGATTGCGAGTAATTGAGGATTAAGAGAGAACAAGTGTAGCCTTTGAGATCCTTGGGAGAGTTGTGAGTTGATCTTGGATTCTCATATTTAATGTATTTTCTATGTATTTTGAGAATTATCTTAATATAAGGATATTTTCACTATTTTATTTTGTTGTTCTTACTTTCTAAGCTAAACCTACTTGAAAATTGTGAATTGGATCCTATTGGAATGTATTGAGGTGCAACCCCCTTCACTAGATGATGTAAACTCACTACCTGATACTCTAAGAACATCAATGTTCCATTAATCAATGTCATAGTTCAAAGATGAAATCTAGTTATTAAGCAATTGATTCAACCATGAAATATAGTTCAATTAAACTTCCAACAATTAGTAGTCATATTAAGCACCAAAGTCTTGATGGACAATAAAGAAGAAAACACATGTAAGGAAATTTAAACAAAAAAATTATATAAAATAAATTCAAAAATACTTAGGAAAATAGAAAACGTATAAAGAATAGTGTAAAATAAAAAAAATTGAAAAACTAAGGAGCTATCACAAGATCTTAGTATGGATGGCCCTCTTCCCCATGACTGAGTTGGAAGAAGAAGATCCAAAAACTTAAACCTGGTTGGCCATCGATTGAGACGTTTTTGCCATTGTTTACCATTAATTCCAGGAAAGGTTTGACTTGTTGCATGTTGACTAGTAATAATTTGTCTAGGCTAAAAGGGTGGTAAACTGTCATGGCCCTAGATGGAAAAGTTGCATGGATAATATAAGGTCCTTACCATAGCATTTGAGATTTTTTATATTGAGGTATGTGCATGGGATTCTAGTAGAGATCCTTATCTCTTGGTTGAAATTTAAATTTTCTTATTTTCAGGCAATGACATTGTTTTTTGTGTGCCTTGTATACTTCATTCAAGGATAGGGCTACTAATCAATTTTCATCTTGCATGTTTAAGTTTATTAATCATTCTCATTAGGCTAGACTCAAATCAAGGTTAAGTTCCAAGCTATTGAAAGTGTATGGAGCTCTACATAGATGGGAAGATTTGGGAGTTTTTCATAAACTAACTCACAAGGAGAATAACTATTAAGAAGTTTCCATGTTAATTGATAAGCCTAAAGAGCATCATTGTATTTGGTGCTCCAGTCCTTTCTATACTTACTAACTATACATGTTAGTTTCTTAGTTATTTCTCTATTAGTGACTTGGGATTGACTATTAGCTTGGGGGTGGTGTGGAGTTATGAGTTTGTGTGCTACCTCCAAGCATTGCATAAATTTCCAAAAAGTGGCACATATAAAATGTTTTTCATTATTAGAAATTAGTGCCCTTAGCACACCAAACCTATTTAACACATTTTATTGTACAAACCATGCCATCATAGAGGATGAATAGTTGGTGACGATAGCGACTTCAACCCACTTAGTGTAGTAGTCAACAACAATGATGATATATGAATTTTTGTTGGACATATGGTTGATGGACCCCATGAAGTCAATGCCTCAAATATTGAAAAGCTCTAGTGATTGAATCCACTATTGGGGTCCTTCCATTCATGTAGTCATCCCTCCATCTATTTGGCATCTATTACACAAATGGAAAAACTAATGGACATCCCTGAAGATCGTCAGCCAGTAATATCTTGCCATGAGGATTTTAATGACCATCCTCCTCCTAGCATAGTGGCCCTTACAAGGACCTTCATGAGCATCCTAGAGGACTCAAAGTTGATCAACATTAGGTACATACCATCGTACCAAGTCATCAACACAACTCTTGTAGAGGTTACCTTTGATTTCCATATAGTGTTTGACTTGATGAAGAAACTATTGTTTTTTACTATTGTCCCATTCATGTGGCATCTCCTAAGTTAGTAGGTAGGATGGGATGTGATCATACTAGTTGAAATCCTTAGGATTTTAGACTACAATAGCTTTGGCAAAAATGAGTTCATATAGAAATTGATTAGATAATGGCCCTTCATCCTTTTTGCTATTTCATTGTAACCAAGACAAGTGATCAACAACCAAATTCTTGGTCCCCTTTCTTTCAATCATAATAAGGTTAAAATCCTAAAGAATCATTAGTCACTATATGACATGGTGGCTCACTATTGGTTTGTTCATGAGGAACTAGATAGCATTGTGGTTTATGTGCATAAAAACCTGATATCCAAGCACATAGTGCCTAAATTTCTTTAAGGCATACACCACTACCATGAACTCCTTTTTAGTGGTGGTGTAGTTTAATCATGCACCCACAATGCTTTGGCTTGCACAATGGATGTAATAGGAACATTTTTGATCATCTAAGTATGTAAGCACAACTCCCAAAGCATAATTAGATGCATTAGTCATAATGTGGAATGGCCTGAACTAGTTAGGGGCTTATAGAATTGGTGTTTCTATGAGCTTATATTTTAATTGTCGGAATGAATTTTTGCATTCCTAGGTCTAGTTGAAAGATGCATCCTTCTTTCTTATCTCCACCAACAGTTTAGTAATTTTCAAGAAGTTCTCAATGAAGTGCTTGTAATAACCAATGTGACCAAGGAATGACCTAACATTTTTTACTATTTCAAGTTGGTTGGTGATTCCTTGGATGACCTATACTTTTTTTGGATATACCTCAATCCCTTTGGTAGAAATTCTATGCTCCAAGGTAATGCCTTCTTGGATCATCAAATGTCTCTTTTACTAGTTAGCCTTAAATTTATCTCCACACATCTTTGAAGTACTTACTTGAGGTAGTTAAAGGATTTCTCAAATATATCCCCATAGGTAGAGAAGTCATCCATGAAGACTTTTATCTTACTACTAATTTGTTGTTGAAAGATGCCAAGAACTAATAATTGGAATGTAGCAAGGGCATTGCATAGGCCAAAGGGCATCTTCTTGTATGCAAAAGTCCTTGAGGGACTTGTGAATGTAGTTTGGCATGGTCCTCTAGTGCTATTTGAATTTGTTCATATCCACTATAATCATTCAAGAAACTATAACAACAATGCCTTGCTATGGTGTCCAACACCTAGTCCACAAATGGCAATGGAAAGTGGTTCTTGTATGTTATCATGTTCAATAGCCAAAAGTCTATGTAGACTCTTCATTTTTCTCTTTTCTTTGGAATGATAATGAGTGGGATAATCCATTCACTATTTACAATCAAGTCAATGAACCTAGCTTTGAGAAATTGCTCAATCTCCTCTTTGACAATCTTATTAAGCTTGGGGTTTAGTCATTGTTGCGATTGCTTCTTTAGCTTGATGGAGGAGTTTGTGTATATATGATGTTCTTATATCTAAGGATCTATTTTTGTAAGCTCATGATATGATCAAGGAAAGGATTTTGGTCATTTTTTTTACGACTTTCAACAATTTCTACTTTTGGGTAGGAGCAAGTTTGACGTTAATGATCACCTGCTTACCATTATTAAGAAAAGCATATTCCATGCCTACTGGTAGAGCCTTTAGTTCAAGGGGCTCTTTCTTGAATTCATTAAGTATCTTCAACTCTTCCTAATTCATTTTTCTTTATGCATTAGAGAGTTGGTGATGGAGTTGCTCCATTTTGTTAATGCTTTCAACATAGGTGCTGGTAAGGCTCTCAGCTAGTTCCATGCACATGGTTGATTTAGTTTGATTATCTATTATTGGCCACTAGGTACTTCTTGTTTTGTGGCTGTTGCATACAGGCACCTTTGAATCATTGTTTTTTCAACATACTAATTGCATGCTTGAAGTGATGTGTGTTTGATGGTCCATAGTTTTTGCATGCAATGATATCCTATGTCATTGTATGCAATGCATGGAGCTCTCTTCTTCTTAACTTTACCAAATTTGTTTTTCTTAGAAATTTTCAAGGAAATTTCTTGAATCCCCATCTTGGCATCTATTGTTCTTAACCATTTCCTTTTCATAATGATAGGGAAGTCCTTAAGGATTGTTGAACTTAGAAGGAGTTGGGGTTCCCAAATAAAAGTCTTTGATAAAAAGGACATACTAATTTTAACATGGTTCCCCAACTTGGGTAGTCCACACTTAGAGGATAGTTTGCAAGAGCATCTTTGGATGTTTTTCCTTCCAAATTGTGGTTTTAAGGGTACCACACCCTGTACAAGCTCTAAGCTCCACTCTAAAGTATTGTGATGCTACACCAACTACTCAATCCTACAAGGTTCAAACAAGATTAGAATATGGTTTCTAGGCTTTCACAACCTTTACAATCTTGAGCTTTGCTCTAGAGTGTTGTGACACTACACAACCACTCAATCTTGTAGGATTGAAACAAGCTCAAGTAAGATGCCTTCTTGCAAGAAGCACATTAACCCCATAGGGCAACAACAAAGAACAACAATTACAAGGAATGAATGTAACTTAGTTTGCTAATCCCTGTACTTTGAGGTACAACACACTTTACAATGGGAAAAAGATAATATAGTGAGGAGCAAAAATGATTACAATGATTGATAATTGATTACACAATGATAGTACAAGAGCTTGCCCTTTTACCAATGAAAATGACATCTTCTTATATTTACCATGTTTTCAAATCCATCTTGGAACTCATGCAATGGCTAGCTAACAGTCATGGAAGATGTTTTCTTTCATGCTTGAGATGTCTTTCTGTATTTGTGTCCATTCTAGGAAGATGTCTTTGTTTGGTGAAAGACATCTTTCTAAAACTAGCCTACATTTCATGAAGATGTCTTTGTTTAGAAAATGATGTCTTTCTAAAACTAGCATGCATTATGTGAAGATGTCTTTATTTGGGGAAAGATGTCTTTACCCGATGAAAGACATTTGTTGTTTTGTAGAGATATCTTTGTGTGTGCATCTTTCAATTTTGCCAAGATGTCTACTATTTATTGGAGACATCTTTTTTCACCTTCCTTTGCATGATGAATTCTTCATTCCTTGTTCATAACCTTGCACTTTTACAAACCTTTTTATCTTGATCCAAGTTTTCTTGTCCTACATACATAACAATCACACACACACAAATAACCTTGTACTTCATTTTCCTTAACATTTTGACATACCTAAAGGTTAATAATCTTCCCCTTTTTGGTAATGTCCAAAAATTAAGAAAATGGATTAGTCTTTATCACAATATCTCAATGCATAAGCTACTTCTTCCCCTTTTTGGACATGATCAAAAAGGATGATACATATAAACCTATATATGAAGCATATATCATTTTACAACAAAAAAATATAGTTATGAAGATCCATTGTAGAACAAGCATAACCATTATCACATAAATCTCTTCCCTTGTATGGATAGCACCCAAAAGGATCTAAACACCTACAAAAATATTTCATGATATAAATGTGCATGACATAAAACCATTTTGCAAGAGAACTAGTTAAAGAGTACACATCTCATTAATTTCATGGGGCTATAAGATAAAAATAGTTTTTTTTTATCAAGAGTTGTCCTTCATCTATTCACAATAAGAAGCATAGTTGATCCAAGCCTTTTAGTAACCTATCTACCATGATTTTAATATCAACCGACATTCTTTTGAAAATATCAATAATCCAATAAAAAGTTCATGAAAAGGGTGTTTAAAACATGCATATTTAACTTTTAAGACAAAGCAACACATCTAATCATGTTGAATATATTGAAAGATCAAAAGTAACGAATCAGTTGTTTATCCAAAAGAAGATTCATAAACTAATATATGATAATCATGTTAAAGGTAAGAATAATAGCATATGGATATACCTCATGTCTTACCAAAAGAGATCATGAACACTTATTCTAGTACAACTTAATTCATATTTTCAATAAGGGCCTTAGGTACTTAAAAAGATATATTCTCAACATATAAAAGGTTAGACAATAAATAGAGCTCATAGGTAAGTTTATATAACATATAAACATTAGGAGCTTTCATCATAAAAGTTTATCTTTAGATAAGGAGTTAATAAATACCCTTTTTTACAACATTACCAGATGAAATATGAAGTTTTGCTACTTGAGCATGTTTTAGTAAAAGCCTCAATAGACATCCCCTACACTAGTAGCCTCTTGGATTAGGTACCAAATCCCCTTGCATATGTGTAGATTCTAATGCTCCGTTTGGATCCTTTTGGATTAGCCTATATATATATATATATATAAAATCAAAGTATTATCCTTGAAATTCAACATTAAGATCAAAACTGGAGACTAAAGTCTCCTATTAATAGTACTTCATAATTATTCCTTTTGCAATGATACTATTCTTAGAAGATTCTAGAATTGCATTGAAGGTACTAATTCAAATTCTTCAAAAAAAATCTTCCAAAAGAAATTTGACTTTATGATTTTAGAACAAACCCATATGTCAAGGCAAAAAGCTTATCAGTTAATGAAGTTTATGCAAGAATTTTAAATCACTTGAAACTAATATATCAAAAGATGATTTCTCAATAAAAACTTTTAAAAGTTTATATGTACTACAAACTTTCATTTAATCACATCATGCTCATACATACACAAGAGATACCATAATTTAAAATATTCTAACAATATCAAATATCTTCTCTTGTAAGCACTTATCTTAGCATTTGTAGAATAATAGAGCTAACATCCCATAGCTTGGAATGAGGTAAGCACACATCAACATAATTTAGTCTTTCCAAATTAAATACTAACATGATATTTAGAAAGTAAAGAAATAAAAAATTACCTTGACTTATCTTACTTGCAACTAAGAATTAAGGTTCTTAGAGTGCTAGAGAACAAGATTCCTCTTTTGAGGTTTTTCTTCTTGTACAAACTTCTTTAATTTTCAAGGCTTGGCTCCCTTTCACAAATTGGCTAGATAGTGTCTTCTCATTCTTAGGTTTCTTCCTCTTAAATGTCCAAACTTTTCAAACTCCTTCATTCTTTTGAGTTGTCCAATCTTTTTTTCCTTGCACAAATTCCTTTCTTGCTGCATTCTAATAAGACCAAGGAGTCTTGTGATATGACCAGGTACTCATACGATAAAAATTTACATTTCACTCCCATTGTTTATGTTCAAAATTATTACAATAATAACATCTAATTATCCTATTGTAGAAAAAGTGATTAGAATGATCAAACCTTTGAGGAGTCTTTTGGTGGATAGGAGCTTCTTTTGATGTAGTACCCTTACTCCTTGGAGATTCCTTTAGATGCCATGAAGGTTTTGTAGGTTCTTCTTCTTGGGAACAACATCGAAGTCCACTTTTATCTTGTGGACCTCTTCCTTGTCCAAGAACCATTCGAAGGAACGCTTTCACTTTCAACCATTCATTCGCAAGCTTTACATTTGCAATTTCTTCCTTAGCCTACTCATAATACAAGGTTAGCTTTTCATTCTCAGCCCTTAGGTTTGAGATTTCTTTTGTAAGACAAGAAATTGTTGTATTCAATAAAGAAATTTCTTGATCTTTTTTTTTACTTGCTTGTTCAACTTTGTAAAAGATTTTGAAGATTTAAAAATTCATTACATAATTAATCAAACTTTTCATCCTCATTAAGTTCATCATTTGAGGTATCAATGTCATCATTAGTGATAGCCATGTAGATGATGTGTGAATCCTTTGCATTATCCTCCACCTCTTTTTCACTTTTCTCTTCATCATCCCAACTTGAGTAGAACTTGGTGTTTCTCATCTCCTCATCATTTCTATCCTTTTGCTATAACTTGCCACTACTAGAGCATTTGGAGATGACATGACCTCTTCCACCACATACCAAGTGTTATATTAATGATGAATCAAAATTCGAACTTGAAAAATTTTTACCTTCAAATTAATTGGATTTTTTTATTGAAGCTCTTATTCATTGCTCAATCACATTGGTTTTTGAATCTTATCCCTAAGGTTTGAGTTCTCTTTCTTGAGATAAAACATTCATCATTAGAACTTTAATTTTTATTTCGTTTGCATGTAGAGCATCTTTTATCTCAATGCACAAATTTTGGAAAGAAAGAACTTCATGGCCAAATATCCCATACCTCTTGTCAAAGGAAACATCATTTAGATAATCACAACTTCTGTCAACTTTACAAGAATAATCTTCTTTATTTATAAATGGAAAGAAGGGAATGAGACACTTACCTTTATAGTAGAAACAATATATGAATTGAGCACACCAATTGATAAAGAATATCAGTCTCTTCGTCTAGATGTGTTCGATGTTGATAGCCCATTTCATGTTCACTCTTGAAGATTGATGTAGAGAGTAAGAGTACCTGGCTTTGATACTGCTTGAGGATCATTGAACTTAGAAGAGGGAGGTAGGCTTTGGTGGTGGGGGGTGGTGCTGTGTGGAAGGGTGTGGGGAGGGAGGGGAATGAATAAGTTCCAAAATAAAATTATTTAATACAAAGACCACATTAATATTAATTTGGTTTTCCACTTGGGTAGTATACACTAGGAGGGTAGTTTGCAAGCACACCTCTAGACTTTGTTCCTTTCAAATTATGGATTGAAGGGTACCACACCTTGTATAAGCTCTAAGCTCTACACTGGAATGTTATGATGTTGCACCAACCACTCAATACTGTAAGGTCCTAACAAGCTTAGAATGTGATTTCTAGGCTTTCATAACCTTTATAATCTTGAGCTTCACTCGGGAGTCTTCTGGCACTACACAACCACTCAATCTCGTAGGATCCTGACAAGCTCAAGCAAGATGCCTTCCCGTAAGAAGCACATCAACCTTGAAGGGTAACAAGAGAGAACAATAATTACAAGGGATGAATGCAACTTAGTTTGTTGATCCTTATACTTTGAGGAACAACACACTTTATAATGGAAAAAAGATAATACAATGACAAGAAACAATGATTATAATGATTGATAATTGATTATACAATGATAGTACAAGAGTCTACTCTTTTTCCAATGAGAATGATGTCTTCTTACAGTCAACATGTTTTCAAATCCATCTTGGAACTCATGCAATGACTAGCTAATAATCATGGAAGATGTCTTCTTCATGCTTAAGATGTCTTTCTATATTTGCCTCCATTGTGGAAAGATGTCTTTGTCTAAGGAAAGATGTCTTTCTAAAACTGGCTTGCCTATAGTTTACTTGTGGATAAGACAACTACTTGGATGGTTACCATTTTGCAAATTCAGGATTTAAAGTATATACTCTAGATACTTGTAGGTTTGAAAACATTGGAAAACATCATTTAAAATGTTCATATTGGCAAATTTCATAATCATCATCATCTATTTTAGAATCTACAATCTCCTCTACTACTATAGCTTTATCCTTATTCTTATAGCATTCCTCTTTGGTATCCTTTTTCTTTCTTCTTTCTTAACCACTACCCCCTTGGTCTCTTTGTTTCTTTGCAATCTTTAGAGCTATTTGTAACTTCTCATCTAAGAAGTCTTACATCTTTTCTACCTTAGTTGATATTTTGGTAATAGATTTTTGTATCAAAAAGATATTCCTTTGCACCACTTCATTAAGTGGTGTCTCCTTCTTAGTATCACAGAAATGTATCTCCCTTTCACTAATGGAGGACTCCTTATTGCACTCTTCTATACTTTCACATTTTTTAATTTCACCTTTTTCTTTGGCCACTTGATTTATTAGCTTTTTGATCCGATGGGTTCATAGCTTAAAAAGTCTCCCTTGGGCATAGGCCCTAAGAGTTTTTCTTGTTTCATTCTTGAGCCCATTTATGATATGGTGCAGTTTATCCCTATGGAAGTATCCATGGCCTAGGCATCAGTGCAAAAGAGAATAGTACCTACCTAAGGCTACATCCAAGGATTCATTATTTCCTTGTTTCCATCCTTTGATTTGTCTCTACAAGTTGGACACTTTGGAGTAGGTTTGGTGCTTGTCATTGAAAAGCTCCAACATTGTACTTCATTAATGAATAGATTATGGTTCTAAGGATTAGTATCAACTTTCAACTTTCTTAATGAGTATCCTTGGGAATAGTTTCAGCTTCTACCAATTATTTTCAGTTTTTTATAAGGCATAGGAATCATGAAAGGCTTGTAGATGGTTTTGTGGATTTGAGTTATATCCCCCTTCAAATCTAGGAATATTGTTCATGTTCAATCTCTTAATTCAACTATCTTTCAAGTGCCTTGTTGGAATTCTAACTACCTTCGAAATATTTAACATATTTTGGGTAGCTAATATAGGCTCATCATAGTCATAATGATGTCAGTGGCCCCTGTCATGGTCATCATATTTATGTTGAGTTTTTCTATGCTCCTCACTTTATTATTTTCCTTACCCCTATTCTTGGTCATCCCAACAAGATTTGCATTCATTCCTATTCCACCGTTCATCTCCATCCTAGTCATAGGTGTTCTTTGTTTAGTCTCAGCCTCTACTCCTCTTATCAGAGTTGGAGGAGGAAGATGATAAGGATGATGATGAGAATGATGAAGAAGGAGAACTAGCACTAGAACAATGCTTGCTAGTTTCTCTTCTTCAATTCATATCCCAATTAGCTTGTTTATCTTTATCATTGTTCTTGTCATTATTCTTACTTTAGAATGAATGGATTCAATTATTATCTTTGAAGGTCCATTGATCTTGAGAACCATTGATTCCCTTACCCAAGTTCTCAATGGTTGATTGCAACCTTTGGATAAGGGTTTTTCCATCATAGAAAGGAGGAGAGTCTATGTATTGGAATTGGCCTAAAAAGAAGTCCTTGCCTTCTTTACGCTACTGCAAGAATAACTGGGTTGGAATCCTTTTGCCCTTATAAGCCTTATACCATACTTCCATATGCTGATCCTTAATTCACTGGCCAATGGTGAGATGATAATTTTTGTAAATATGGTCATGGACCTCATATACTACATTAAGTACAATGATGTCTAGACTAATGAGATTGTTCATTAGCATGGCAAGAATAGATTGGTCAGGAGGCAACATAATGTTACCTTTCATATTCCTCCATCATAGCTGCTCATCTTGATGTAGGATGAAAGTGAAATCTAAAGTGTAAGGGTCAAGATGAGTGTAAACAACACAAAGTTTTTGGGGTATTTTTTAGACCTTCTATCTTTGATTGGTTCTACCTAGAAATGGTAGAGATTGTCCCTATGAGAACAAGCCATGTTAGCTTTTACTAAAAACAATATGCTTGCTCTTATCTCCTTAATGATTTATCATTGAATGATCCCTACAATATCTTTGTATGATGTCACTATCTTTTCCATACTTAGCACACTTAGCTAAACTAAGTCCCTAGAAATAGTGCCAATGATGAGCAGTGAGTAGTTCCTACACCCAACCATATAAATCATAAGCTTATACTAATGATCTGGTCAAATTCCATGGCCTTAGCTTCTAAGTGTGCCTATAGACAAAGATTGTGACTGAAGGAAATATATGATTGTTTTCTTCCTAATTCTTACTTATGTAGGATCTTAGGTATGGTTAAGTAGGAGTTAAGGCATATGATATTTATTTATGTTTATAGTTTTTATACATGTTTAGCCTAAGTGTTGGTGAAAAGATAAATGGAACTATTCTAACTACTTAATGGTTCTATAACTAACTATCCTAATATAGGTATATATACCCACTTTCCATAGATATCCTGAACTTGTATTAACACTATTGGATTATCAAGTAGCAATTACTAGGTGTACCAAATAGGCACTGCTGGGATTACCAAACATCATATGCTATGCTCAAAGTAGTTGTACTTATGTGTTCATGACTGATTACTTTTAATTATGATAACATAGAAAGTAAAATGTGTGTAAAATAAAGTACTAATGAAGAAAGATTAATCTAATATAAGTGCTACAATGAATATCAAAAATCTCATATTTATTGCCATTTACATTAAAGTGTTCAAGTACATGATGCTCAAATAAAGATCCATACAATCTCTTAATTCATGCTACAGGCACTCAAATGGAAAATATTATAACTTTAGAAACTACAGACTACAAGAGTTACACTATAGTATTGACTTAACATGAAATAAATGTGATGGGTATGCATATTTATATAGGCTTGACTCTCATCTACATCAACAAATGTGTCCATGCATTGATGGGGACATGTCAACAGGACTGCATCAATGCAGCCATTTGACTATGCTTCATCATTTAGCAAATGAGAAATTTTTAGGATTTGATAGTTTTCAAATTGAAATTTTTAAGTAGAACTAGAATATTATTGTAAATGATATCTTTCATGTTTTTCAAGAAGCTATTAAAACATTTTTTCTTAGTCAAAATATTAATAAGGGTGTAATTCATCTTCTTCCTAAGAATGAAAATCTTTAGCATATTAGTAATTGAAGACCTATAGCTCTCTTTAACTACACCCAAAAAAATTTTGTGAGATGCATGGCCTATCTAATTCAAAAGGTTTTAAAAGATATCATTAAAACTAAGTAGACAAGTTTTGTTAAAGGTAGGTATATCTTAAATAATGTTATTATAGTGTCAGAGGGAATGCTATGGGATTTAGATACTAATGAGAATATTACTTTTATTAAGTTAGATTATGCTAAAGCTTATGATAAGATTGAATACAATTTCATTATTTATTGAATGTATAAACTAGAATTTCATGATTCATTTATTCATCATGTTTGTACCCTGCTCATTAACACTAATTCTTAAGTTGCTATAAATTTTGAATTGAATTTCTTCTTTTCTCTTTATTGGTTAGTTTGTCAAGTTTGTTCTCTAGTTTCATATCTTTTTATTATTACTGCAAACTTTCTTTCACATAATTTGCATGATGATTTGTAAAGGAATATCATTAAAGGAATTTCAATTAATGATCAAGGTGTATAATTACTTGGCATGTACTTTTTAGATGATTTTTTATAATAAACAATTATTGACAACATATTAGTATTCTATTAGCTAGAGTAAATGATTATTACATGTTATCTAAATCTTGTATCAATTTGCAAAGTCTATTGTTTGCTATAATGATAATATTGATGAGTGGGTTATTGTCAAGCTTTGGAAAATCTTAAAAAAAGATTATGTTTTTTAAATTTTAGAAATACCTTTTTCTTTTAAGCATAATCTTACTATTTTATAGAATTATGTGATTGATAAAATTAAAAAGAAGCTTGATGATGAGTGGTGAGTATACCCTGTGTCCAACCATACAAATTTCAAGCATTCACATGTAATCTAGTCAAATTCCATAGATCTTAAGTTCCCACATACACTAGTTCGAGGACATGAAATATAATCGTGATGATTGTTTTCTTCCCAACTACACTTGTGGAGCATAGTTGTATGGTTAAGTGCAATTGAGGTGCATGATTTTTATTATTTTATATTTTATTTACCTATAATTAATAACAAGTTGAAACTCAATTTATGAACCAATTCAACTAATCTAATTGCTAATTAATAACTAACTATCCTAACATAAACATTCAGTTTGACTTTCCATACATATCATAAATGCATATAACATTACTGGGCTACCAAGTGTTAAGCATTGCTGTGATTACCAAGTGCTGTATGTTATGCTCAAAGTAGACATACTTATGTGTTTAATCTATTTAGCTGAATTAATTAATAAATTAAAGTCTATTTTAGCTTAATTAATTTCATAATTAATGGAAAATAGTAAATTAAGAAATAAATCATTAATCTATTCCAAGTGTTACAAGGTTTGATCAAAAGGCTCGTCTTTATTGCCATTCACACTAGTGTGCTTAGGTACATCAGTGCTCAAATAAAGATTTGTACACTTTTTGACTCCTACTGTAGGCACTTAGAGAAATATTTTAACTCTCAAATGACAAAACTACAAGAGCTCTACTACAACTATGATATGACATTCCATAAACATGGCTAGTGAGAACGTATTTATAGACTTTATTATGGAGTTACGTTGACAAGACCTCATAAATGTAGCAAATGCTACATCGATGTGACCTTGTCAATAGGGTAATACCACATCGATGGGGCCACATCAACGAGGGCTCATCGACATGATACTTTGATGCTTCATCATACCCTCATGACTGAATGAAAATTTGTCCTTGAGTTCCTTTACAAAATTGGGAAGGTATGGGATTATTGACTAACTCTTGACATAACAAATTGACATAACAAAATTGAATGCTCAAGTGTATAGATTAACATCATTACAAAAATTTTTGGTGTTTATAACACAAAATTGGACATCACGACATGATTACTCAAACTGGACATCACATCCTCTAATGGCATGAAGGTGTTTAAGAGGATCAAATAGTCCCAGGTAGTGGAGGCTCTTGAGGTTCTGAAATACCTTCACTAGCTTCGGGCACATATGGTGGTTGAGGTAGTTGTGGTTGTCCTACTACAACAACTACCTTTGGTGGAATGTAAAAGGCATCTATTAATTCCTTCATCTTCTCCTCATTACTCTAGGGATCATTCATAGTCCATGTGGCATTGTTAATGTGGGCTAGAATGGGGATATCCCATTGATAGGGCATTATTGGAAATAGCTCCTTGACATTGACAAACCAAGCAACAAATTATTTACGTTCGACATTGAACACCTTGACTGCATTTTATAGCTCTTGGTAGTCATTCATTATTTTGACTAGGCTCTTAGCATTGAATCTTTGATCAGTACATTTGCCCTTGAGAACCTCATGTTTAACATTTGCCTTCGTAATTTTTTTCTTGGTGTCCTTGTGGTGCTTAAACTCAACCTTGTAGAATAAGTACAATCTAGCCACTTGCTTTTCCAATTCTAACTGCAACAATTTGATAGTTAACATAGCTAGGTTTTCATATCAGAGACTGGCAAGCTTCATATATTTAGTCATTTCCTCTATCTACAACTCCTTTAAGTGAATTTCTACTTTATTGTATTGATCAATCCCATCAATGATGGGCTACCATAATTCACCTCCTTATTGGAGTTACTAGAGGGTCTCATTCACCTTTGCCTTCATCACTTGAATGCGTTTTTCATTTACTTCCTTCTAGAGGCCAACCTAGTCTTTGTAGTGATTCTTGACTCTGCTAAATTTGAGAGCCTTTGATTTGTAGGTGGATACCTCTATTACAGTATTTTGGTAAATGGCATGGACCTCGTCCATAGAGAGGTTTCTATTCTCAACTAGCAATCTCCTTAACTCTATATTTGCTCTAGCTAGTTGATCCTACTTTGATGGATAAAATTAGTCAACTATTGTTTATGTGCATTAACATTTCACAGGTTATTTTTTTCTATGGTTAATTGCACATTCTCCTAGCGAGTCAGATCCAAAGCCTTCAAAATTTTATGCTAGGTGGACTCTACCAAGAATTGATAGAACATCATTGTCTCCATCACACCCTCAACCCCTTTAAACCTAGTGTGAAGTTGTTTAAGATCTTCATCTCTTGTTAGTGCTAGGTTAAGAAATGCAAGGTTGGTAATCTGGGCTCTCAATTTAGCAACCTTTGTAGCCAAGAGTTCATTCAGCTCCTTGGTTGTTTTGAGTTGCCACTCCAAAATAATGTTCTTGCCTCTTACCTCCAGTAGCTCAAATTGGGTTGTAGTTATCCTATCTAGAAGGTCAAAAACATCTAAAATCAGTTGCTTGATTCCTACTAGTTGATCCAATAGTTCTTCATCTGTGCTATGCTTAATTTGCTACTTATGGTCTCTATGGATGTTTGCACATCTTTAAGTGTAGTGACATTTGGTATAGATGTCGTAGGTGCATTGAGTATTTTAGAAATTCTATCAGTAACCACCTCTACTACTTTTTCTTGCTCCTAGTGCTACATTAGTAGTACCATTGCTCCCTCGTCCTTCTCCAAGTGCACCAAGAAGGTTGTAGCATTTCCAAAAATCTTTGGGAGCTACTATTATTTTGAGAGAGATAATGTTACCTCTCTGGTGCTAAGATTTGACCTTGTAGAAAAAAGTGTTCATTGGGTCAAGAAAATGGGTCCACCTCCCCCCATCAGGGTAACTATTTGAGCCACCTTATTCAAGTGACTCATTGTTGGCTAGTACACAAATGGGTCTCCATCACTTGTACATGCTTGTTACTCTTACTCACTCAAGAGCCATTCTTGGTACTTGTGCAACTATTGGGAAGTTGTAGTGATTTTTGGCATAATTTTCTCACATGGTTCTCCTTATTGCATGTGTTTACCTTTTGGTTCCATTTGCAATCACAACACATCCATGGATTAGTCAATATAATGTGTAAACTAAAATATTTGTATACCTCATCTCATTAATTAGTTACACTTGGCTATGGTTGGACCATGGAAAATTAATTAATTTATTATTATTTTACTAATTAATAATTAATTTTTATTATTAGTATAACCAAAGCTCATTAGAAAGGTTTAACTTTTGTAATTTGTTGTTTTAATGTTGATTCCTTAGTTAAACCTTTGTGGGAGTTAGAAAAATATTGAAAACTTTGCTATTAAAAATGGCACATTTGTTGTTACCACAACTAAGAGCCTACCTTTGGGAGCTATAGGGTCAAAAAATATAGTGATTTGGATAAATGGTAAGAAAGTTATGGGCTTTGAAAATTTGAAAAAACCCCTTGTCATTTGTGAGAAAATGTGAAAATTTCTATGGTGGGTTGCACATATTTATCATATTTTTGTGCTATGTCAATAGGGCCATGTATATAAGGCCTCGTATACACATGGGCTTTGTCGACAGGGCCCTGTTTATGGGGTCCATAAACAAAATTTTTAAACTTGAATATCTCAAAAAATTACAAGGAATTTTTTGAATTAATTTGGATCTATGGAGTCCCAAAAAAGCCAAGAATATGATGAAATCATTGAAAAGGTCTTTGAAAGCTCAAAATTTCAAAAATTTGATGGAGAATGTGTGAATTAAAGAAAATATGTAAAGGAGCACATGGTTGGATGCAGAAGATGGGTGTACAAAAGATTCTAATTGCAAAAATGCTTAAGGATAAGGTGCTTAATGAACCCAACCAAGAGATATGCAAGTGGGTTCCTCCCATAGTAGGCTCCTACCTCATTTGCCCTTGCATAACCTCAACCTAAGGAGTTTGTGGGTCCCATAGGTGATTAATGGTTGATGAAAGTTAAGGACCAAAACTCGAAAGATTTTACCAAAGAATTCAAGTACGTTAGACAAAGATACTGAACAAGAACATGGACACCATCAGTGAGGTGAGTTATGGATAGCATGGATGGATGATGGAGAAGGTGGAATGGAATTCCAAATTGAGGTCATAAGAAGTCTCTTGTGGATTTATATTTAAATGACCTGAGAAGATTCATCCTTAGTCCAAACCAAGAACAATGACTTTTAGTGATTTTGCATCACCACTCCAAGACTGATCCATCCCCTTGAGACACAAGAGTGCTTCCACAGAATAACCACTATTCCTTAAAGAGAAGAAAAGAGAAGCAGGAAGTGAGAGAGGGAATTAGTTAGAGGGGACCTTCAGGCATGGGTAACATGTATTTCTAGTCTCATAACCAATGCTTGTATCTCATTTATATATTTAAGAGGTGTGCTTTAAATTCCCATCATGATTTTTTTGTTTTTTTCTCTTATTTATTTATTTTTTTATAATTTTTGGATGGGAACCACACCATGCAAAGACTTATTCAACTTCCTGTTATTAGTTGACACAGAATGGTAAGAAATCCATGAAAACACTTATGCACCCAAGTAGAAGAGTACAAAGAGTATTGAGTCCCCTTTAAGTCATAACCTATGCAAACCTTTGAATCCTTCCTAATTCTAGAAACCACCAAGGTCACAAATTTATTAAAAGTTTAATTAATGAAAGAGACCTTATACTTCCAAAATAAGGAAAACCATAGAGTTTTTGGATGGGTGGATGATGTGCAATCACTGCCTATTCCATGAAAAAGAAACCATATCTTAGCCATTAGCACAAAACTTCAAAAATAGAAACAAGACATTAGCAAACAAAACATTAAGCACAAGCCACCATCAGCAATAGCTACAACACCACTATGTCCTATTGGCACAGAGCATGTTTATTAACAAAAATTAAAAAATCATACTAAAATAAAGTAAAAAATATAAGAAAGTGTAAAATATTCAAGAAAAATTTAAATGTACTAACGATGGTGTAAAATAGGAAAAATTCTTAAAATCAAAAAGGTGTAAAATAAATAATTTGTAGTAAAAACTAAAATATGTAAAAAAAATAGAAAAACCAAGGAGCCACATATGTGCTTAACATGGATGGCCATCTCCCTCACGATTGAGTTGGAAGGAGGAGATTCAAAAAATTGATCATGATTGTCCATTTGTTGAGGTATTTGTTACACTAGCTTGCTTGGGCTCATGGAAAGGCTTTATCTGTAAGATATTGACCAACTAGTTTTTATTTGGGCTTTAGGTTTGTATATGCTCATAGCCCTAGAGGGAAAGGTTTTATAAACGATGTAAGGTCCTTCCCATAATGTTTGATACTTAGTTCATTAAGGTACATGTTTGGAATTCCAGTAAAGAACCTTATAGAAGCCATTTTTGTGATGTGTGTAAACTAGAAATAAGTGATTATTAATTGGGATCTAGGTACACTAAGATATTGGTCAAGGCTCTAGGTGTAGGGAATAAAGATTAATAGTTCAAAGCTAGATTTAGAAAAATTAATAGTTGTAGAAGAATGAGAGGGATTAGAGAAGAGGAATGTCATTAATGTCCACAAAGGGAGTAATGAAGATTTAAAGAAATTATTTTGTTTATTTGTGGAATGACCCTTCTACAATAAAATTAGATAGAAATGGAAGCTAACATCTAAGTAGTTGTATAGGTTGTATTCGATAATGATCCAAGGAAGGACAACCTACTAGGCACTAGTGTTCTTTCAAGGAGTATTGGAAGAGATGAAGAAGCTACCCTAAGACAACAAAAGGGAAAGTGGAAGACAACAAGTAAGCATCTAAATTTTGGATTCTATTATGGGATAATAAAGACAGTGACAATATTATTTTCCCACAAAGAAGAAAATTAAGCTAATTTTGCTTTAGAGGAAGACTTGAGGCTATCATTGTGCTATCACTTGGAAAGTTTGATATTGGATTATAGCATTGGAGGTGGTGGACTTTTGATGTCAGCTTCAAAGACTAGAGAAGAGGTTAGGTGATCAGTGTTTAACAATGAGGAACCCTGGAAGGAAATAAGTAATGATGCAAAAGCAAGAAAGGAAGTAACTTTGAAGAGAAACTCTATAACTATGGAAAAAGAAAGAGCATCAAGAAAAAGGAAAATCTTTCTAAGAAGGAAATCTTCTCCAAGGCCCCAAAAGTTAAAGTCTCCTAGAAGTCATTGGTGGTGTAAATAAGTGTTTAGTAAATTTGTTAATTTTGTAATTTTTTCACTAAGTATCATCATTAACATGGTGTAATTTCTAGTTTTGATGTCACTGGAGAA
The DNA here is from genome assembly GCA_015680685.1 of Gnetum montanum. NCBI lineage: Eukaryota > Viridiplantae > Streptophyta > Gnetopsida > Gnetales > Gnetaceae > Gnetum > Gnetum montanum. The sequence goes on from MNCI01010504.1 coordinate 679,321, forward strand.
TGACATTATGCTAATACTTAGCTTTTTTTACTACAAAATCTACTTGAGATAGAAGAGCATAGGAACACTAGGCAAAAAGATTACATTCTAACCTTCCTTTGATTCCTAAAAGGTAAATTGAAGGTATGAGTCAGGAGGAAAATAATTTCTTGCATGTCTTGTTTTTATTTAAGGAAAACAAATGGGCTAAAGGAAGTATGATTTTTTCTAACCTCTTTGATTTAAACCTTGATGAAAGGGGTCAAGAAGAATAGAAGGGTGGAGATAGAGGAAGAGATGAACTACTAGAGTTCAAGATCCCTGCTCCAACTCTAACAAATGTCACTTCACTAACTAGCAAACCAATTTTGAGTAATGCAGAGGTTTGCAAATGGATCAAGGATGTGACCAATTCTATACATTTCACATCATATGGGGAGTATGAATGACATTACATCAAAATTTCATACATTGATTATTTTAGCATTGAAAAGAATTAACCATTTTTTCTCTTTGTGTAACATCTTGTCCCTTGTTAAGGGTGGAAATAATTGTAAACAATGTAATTAACCTTTAAATGAAGGGGAACCTTGTTATGAGGAGTTATGATTATTCATGTATCTCTTGGGAAAGGGTTTGACCTATGCCATTTAAGGCCAAGTTTAGAGGTCAAGCTGAGCATGGAGTTGCAGAGCCTAAATAGGCAAGTGATGGTAGCTAACTAAAGTAGGACAACAAGGAACTAATCACCCCTTTGGCAGGATAGCCTAACTATGGTGGTAGTGACGAATTGCCTCTAAGGCTTAAGTGGCATAGGAAGATAACCCAGAGGATGATAGTACTCTCTTCTATAAATAAAATTTTTTCATTTTCCTCTTTTCATTATTTAGTACCAATTATTTATTTACTAGTTATTTCATTTATTAAATATTTATAATGTTTCCAATATATTATCCGAGAAAATGATGAATGCAATAAATTAAGCAATTGCATTTTTTATGAAATCCGAGAACAGGATGTCATACTTTGCTAGAGATGGAAAGAAAAATATGGACTTATATGAAGGATAAAAAAATGTTATTGGAAGGCTTGTTGGAAGATATGGAGATAAAGTTGAAGTAATATCCCTAGAAGAAGCTAAGTTAGTAATGTTATTACTATAGAATAATGGTCAATTTTATAGATACAAAATCTCATGTTCTATAGTTTAAAATACAAGAATAAAGATTAAGTTAGACTAGGATCAAGTTACTTTCCATAATTATGCAATAAACATTGATATAGCAATAGAGAAGATTTTTGCTAATAAAATAAGTTCTACTCTTAGCTATGCTAAGGATATGGGAGTGTTGGCCATAGAACATGCTAGCACCAATGTCATATTCTTAGATTTGTTTGAGCAAGAATGAAAGAAGAAATAAAAGAATAAAAGGTAACTAAAGATGCTATCAAATGAAGTGGGACTATTGGAAACAGAGATCTAAGGAAGCAACATGATTAGATATAACCCTCCTTCTCACACATATTGGATAGAAAGAAATAAAGCTATAGAATTCTAAAGGGCACCGATGAAGAGAAAGAAATCAACCTTAGCGATGACATGCTCAATGATCAATCTAAGAAATTCAATAATAGCATGGAAAAGCTTAGGAAGGAAGCATCAAACTAATAAGATGTGGTACAAAAGAAAGTATCACAAGCTATTAAAAGAGAATAAAATTTTATTCATAGATAGAGAAATAAGAAGTCTATTTATTACATAGTCCAAGATAGAGGAAGTATTTGAAGATTTTGCAAATAATGTAGTGTTTACCATATCGGAAGAGGAGAAAAGGAGTCATAAAGAAAAACTTGCAATAGAAAGGGAAGATGATGATATTTCCTCGAAGGAGCTAAAGGCCTATAAAGAAGAGTGGGTAGCTATTCTATCAGATATTTCAAGCTCAACATTTGACAAATAGCACACCACCAACTTGAGCTTTGAGGAGATAGAAGAGTGAATTTTGAAAATATATAATTAAACATATGGTAAGCATAAAAATCTTAGGTGATCATTTTTTTACTTCATTTGAATAATAAAATAAAATAAAACTAATCTATTTGTCTTGATCTTATGTGTATACCCTAGGGAAAGTAGCCAAATACTAACATAAGAGTCAATTTTAACGCAAATTGATGAAGAGGTAGAGAAGGAAGCTACTAGGTATTAATAGGACTATTAAGTATTATTTATATTTCTGGATTATTTCTTCATCATTTGAGTATGATGCTAAAATTTTATAAAATGTTAAGTGTGTTTAATGTTGAAATAAGATGTTACATAAAAAATTATGATGTGCGTCAGTTGTACAAAAGTTTGAAGAAATAAGAAATCCTTTCACATCAATTTTAACTTAGCCATCTTTTGCATACTAATAGCTAGAATCAACATGATGCATTAAAGCTAGCAACTACTTATTAAATTTACATTACCTACTAATAATAAGTGATTAATAGAAAAAGCTTAAATAAAAAGATAATGTTAATTTTTGTTCACTAATCATCATTACTTGACAATAGAAAACAATAAAAAAAAATAGTTAAATAGAAGTCCTAACAAGCCCTAATAGACATCTACCACTTAGTAGTAAAAAAAATGAGAAAAGAGCTTATGCATCTAAGGTTATCTTATTTGCAATGAATTTTTAGGTAATTGAATTGTTTGAATAAGAAGAATCCTTCTTCTTAAATGAGGATATATGTAACTCACCAAAGTCTAAGTTAATGAACTAAATGTCAAAAGGAGGATTATTGCCCCATGTCTATTAAGTTAGTCGTAACCTCATAGTTTTTAGGATAGTAAGGGACTATAAGCTTGTCTATAGGCTCAATTTTAATATCAACCAATTTTCCACTACACTAATAAGATTATGCTTCTTATTCCAAGTAAGAAATACTTGGGATTTGCTTATCCATAGAGATGACTATCTCACGGTTACAAACAAAGATATGTATCTCTTGATGTGTAGGAGAAGACACAGCTTCATGTTAAGCTAGCCAAGGGTGTCCTAGTATACCATTAACACCAGAACACTCATGTATCATCATAAAAATAACATCAAATTACATAGAATTACCTACCATGAAAGGTAACCTAATAGAACCTATACCTATACTCATGTACTATTAAACAAAAAAAAAGAGGTTTGCATAGATTTCTTTGAATGCTACTTGATCATGGAGACCAAGACACTTGATAACAACCCATTTGATCATGTTCAATCTAGCATCATCATCAACATGTATCACCAAAATTGTAGCTTTTAGAGATACTTTGATGGTGATGTAGAGTGGAAGCTAACAAATATCTCTTCTCTTAAAATTACTCTTAATGTTCTTACCATGGAAGTTTAAATTGTTTGATCCATAATGATGGACTTAAGAAAATGAAGATATAGCTTCTATTCAAGTAAGGATATGACTTAGGGCCAAAATTCTCTTAAGAACATAATATAGTATAGCATAATGTTCTTTAGATCTTTCAATCAGATTATCCAAGGATAAGTTAGTGCCTTTAGAATGGACAATGGTGGTAGTTTGTTGTAAGACCTTATTGTCCATAGGCTAAGATTCTTGTAGATCAAGTGCTAGCATAATTGGATGTATAAGATTAGAAGAAGGTGAAAGATTGATTAAGGAAGCAATCTTTTATTGTTGCTAGAAGGGAACCTTCTTTGTTGTTTTATAAGGTTTCTTTAATGCATTAGTAGTCTTCACCTTCTACTTAGTTGAATGTGATTCATTGGTCTATTTACTATAGGTGAGGATTTTCATGTGAGATGAAGGAAAATGAGATGTTTGAGCTATAGTGAATGCAGGGGTTTTCTAAGGTTTATTATGAGATAGAGTAGGATGAGAAGTGGATGAATCTATAGGCTGAGTAGGAGTAGTATGATGGGAGTTTGTAGCATAAATGTGATACATATGTGGAGAGAAATGCTTTGGTTTGGATGATGTGGTGGTGTAGTTAGACTAGCAAAGGCTTATAAGACTATAGTAATGACTACCATACTATTTGTAATCAAAGAAATGGATAACATAAGGCTCTTTAGGTGGATACTTATGAGCTTTATATTCAAAATTAAAATATGAAATCATGTCTCTAGCTCCCAAGGAATTCTAGAATACTTTAAGCTTCTAGTTATCTAGATGCATAGTAGATGGATCACTCTCCACCACCGTCTTACCCTTATCAATCAGATCCTAGATGTCATCCTTGAGATTCCTAAAATTATGTATGTCATGTCCAAAAATCTCATGATAGTAGTAGTATTTTCAATAGTTATACCACTTAAGCACCTTAGGGTAACCTTCTTGTATTTGAGAAGGATATATAGCTATTAGCTAAATGTGATGGTAGCATGCTCTTGCTTGATCAAAGACCTATTTCTTCATAAGGTGGTCATCCCTAAGAAGGTTATTTAGAAGTAGAAAGTACCTCAAAGGTATATTGATGTACTAACTGCTAATTGTTTAAGGTTTTCAAGGTTAAGTGGAAGAGCAAGTAGTTGAGGGAGTGTTGATTTGTTCCTTAGAGAATGAGGAAAAACCTATAGAAGTTAGTGTTCCTTTCTCTTATTTAGTAGCCTTTTTAACCTTATTATAGACTAACATGAATTATTGGTTATTCCATTGAATAGATATTTTTTCAATGTACTTGATGGCTAGGAAAGCATCATTAAGAGAGTGAGACATAGGGAAAGCCATTCTTTTTTGAATGTAATCAATCACTATTACTTCAAAGATGTATTACAAATAACATTCCTCAAAATGATAAGGTAGTTTTGTTGATGCCACTATCAATTGAGAAAAGAATTTATTGCTAAGCTCATTCGTAGCTTGTTTGATGTTAATGAAAGACATCACATTGGTACTTTGAGGGACATTGAAGTTGAAACATTCAATGAAGACTACAAGTAGTTGCTCCATAGAGGTAATAGATCCATATGCTAGGGACCTATACCATTCAAAATATTTTTGAAAATGATAATTTCAGAAACATCTTAACACAATATGCGGATTAAGAGTGAGAAGAATGCATTCATTTTTAAATGTGACCACATGATTCATGGGGTCTCCCATTTTACTATTGTACTAAGTAAAAGTAGGTAGTGAAACTCCCTTAGGTGGGATTGGCAAAGGAATTATAGAGCCAATGGGATCACTTAAGGTTTTATCTAAGAAAATAGGAGAATTTTCTAATAATCTAAGTGCCTTTGAAATTTTATCTTCATTGTTTGGCTATAATTGTGGACTATGCTATCCCTAGGGTAAATGATTCCTTCTCTAAGGTAAATGATCTTGTCATGGCAATTAGGGGAATAGGCAAGGACTTTCTTGAAAGTGATGTAATTATAAAAATGATTAGAACTTTATAGCTTGAGTTTAGACCCAAGGTCACTATTATGGAAGAAATAAAAGACTTTTTGGTGCTTAAATTTGATGATATTAAAAGTGATTTGATTGCTTATGAGATGAATCTCATAAGTGAAGGAACAACAAAGGAAAAGACTATTACCCTAAAATCAGCATAAAAAGAAAAGGAGCCAGTTGAACAAGAAACAAATAGTGAAGACAAAATAACTCTTCTATCAAGAAGAGTTCAAAGAATTCTTGCAAGGAAATGAACAAGATTTAAACAATTAGGCCCCAATCAATATAAAGGTAAAAATTTTACTAATTCAAATTTTGATGCATTTTACATGGAATGTTGGATTTGTGGTGGAAGAGGTCATGTGGCCTCTAAATGTCCAAGCACTGGCAAGTTGTAATGGAGAGATAAAAATGAAGCTAATTAAAAAAAAAGACAAACTTCTACATTAGCTAAGATTATTAAGAACAAAGTAAGGAAGAAGTAGATAATACTATAAAGAATTCACATCTCATCTACATGGCTTTCATGAATGATAACACCTACATAACTGAAGATGATGATCAAGTAATTGAAACTAATGAGAAAAGGTATGATCTTTTATGCAATGAACTATTATCCTTTCAAAATCTTTGTATAAAGCTAAAGAAGGCTATGAAAAAAAATGATCAAGACTATGCTATCCCTAGGGTAAATAGTTGAAACATTTTGCCTATAAATACATGTTACCTATGTGATATGAGAAGTGTTTAGTAAGCTACCCACCTTAATTGTGGACTATGCTATCCCCATCACACAGAACGTTGAGGATACCCATGCGGCCATAGTTCATACTGCTCCTGCCAGGGAGTGGTACGATGATATCAAATTTTACCTTAGGCATGTTGAATCCTCACAAGACTTGACTACTACTCAAAAGGATTGTTGTATGCAAATGATCAAAGAAGTATGTCATCAGAGATAATAATACATTATGTCAATAGTCCTACAATAGTTTATTATTAAAGTGCTTGGGTAAAACTGAAGCTAGAATAGTCCTAGAGGAGCTTCACAAGGGTGTTGGTGGGGGACATGTAGGACCCAGAGCTGTGGTCAAGTTATGGTGGTGTATGCTCCTGTTGAATACTACTAAGAGAGGTAGAAACAAAAACACCACCATAACTTAAACAAGTGTAAGATCAAGAAGGATGACTTGGTCCTAAAATCCATCTGTGAGCATGTGGATAAATTCTCAACAAGTTGGGAAGGGTCCTTCCATGTCACTAGAGCTGATGGTAATGGAGAATTCAAAATTATTGACATGGATGGAAATGAGTTGGCCAATCCAGTCAATCATTCCTATCTAAAGCCATATTACATGTAGCTAAAGACTATCAACAAGTGAGCCTGCATTATGATGACTTGCGGAGGCCTTACACTAATAACATGGCCTGATAAGGCCTAAACTGGTAAAACCATAGCCTATCAAGGCCTTAAACTAGCATGATGATCCACTATAACCTTAAACTAGCATCACGACCAAGTTGAGGCCTTAAACTAGCACCATGATCTGTTATGATCTTAAATTAGCATCATGGGCTGCCAAGGCCTTAAATTGGTACCATGGCTTGTTACATTGTTAAACTGGCAACATTGGTGATCTGGGTAGCTTGATTTTATCAATCTATGTGTCCTATATGCACTGTAACATTATAACATGCTCTATTTGCTTAGTTTTCTTGTTCCCTTGGAGTTGTGTTTGCATGGTAAAGCTTGGAGCCATTGCAAAAGGTGCAACTCATTATGGTAGCAAGTCACCATGTGACCTCAATGTGCAAGATTTGGTGAGGTTTTTCTACTTTGAGTTCTTGTATCATTACCCTCCATCTAACAGTACTCCTTGAGCCCAACCCCTAGCCTCATTATAGCCTTCCATACCTTGGAAAATAATGTTGAACTATGATTGCCACTCATGCATTATGGCCATATGACATCTCTTCATCATGGTCCATCCTCAAGTCCACTTGAATGTAATGTAACTCATTCAGTGGAAAATCCCTAAGTGCATTGATCATAACACATCTTGTTCAATGTGATAACCACCAAGTCCATTGAGTGTAACACAACTTACTCAATAAGAAAACCAGATCTAGCTAACCTTGGCAAAGAAACCCAATGAAGGTTTCACCTCATAAAGAAAAAACATATGGGGAAGCAAAGTACCAAAAATTAGATGGATAATGAAACATCAAAGCTTGATAGCCAAAGAAATCTTAGAGTGAAGTGACTAGTCCTCAAATGCACTTGCTAAGTGACCAAAACTTCTAAATATGTTAATACCATGCTTTAGCCATAATGTCAACATTTTGAATGCATTGTTAGCATCCATGAACATTTCCCCATGACCTCATTTCCATATCATCATCATAGCGTTATTCCATAATCACAAGCACTCTTCAAAATGGTTTGACATGACTGGATCAAGCATGGAGAGGGAATGTTGGTGGTGGACCTACAATGGTGTTTTGTATTATTTTTTGGTGCCTCTTGGGTCTATCCTCTAGACACCAACAAAGAGGGGCCATTGAAACACCACAAAAATTTTCATGTTATAATCATTTTTTCACCATGTAGCCTTCACCCCATGAAACACAAGGAAAAACTTCATTGTAAATATGAAGATTATCATCCACTATGGGAAATCTTGCATATTTCATGCTTTTGGGATTGAAAAATACCTGATAAGTGATCAAAGCCTATTCCCCAAGTGAAAAAAGTCACCCAGTATCTATATTTGCACTTGGGGAAGTTAAAAATTCCTTTTGGGATGCCGATGGCTTTCATGGGGGGTATACACTTTTCTATGTTGGAAACACCTATAGGGGGTAAACCTCACCTACTTCCAACATGGAGGAGTACAACCTTTCCCCCTCAGTGTGGAAACCTTTCTCCTTCATGTCAAAACCTTCCTCCTTCATCATTGAAACCTTTCACCTCAATGTGAAAACTTTACCCCTCAACATGAAAGTTTCTCTCCACCATGGAGACTTCACCCCTAGTGTAGAAACTACATGCCCCTAGTGTGGAAGCAACATGATAAATATTTGAACACTTCAATGACTTCAACATTGACCATGCACCTCAACATATAAGATTGAAGTCCTAACATACAATATCTACCTCCAATGTAGAAGGTGTGCCCCAATTACTATTTGTAGTAAATGGAATGGCCATGGAGGTTTAGCACTTACTATACATAGTAACCTCAAATTTGGGCATCCATCTCACTTGTACATGGTAGAAATTTGTAGCAATTTGAAGCCAAACTATAAGCCAATTTGCCACAAAAATCATGGCTCAAAACCTATAAAATCAAAATTCCAACATCATTTTTAGGATTCACACCTTTTGCATTTTGAGCACATAGCACTTTTGGCTTACAAGAGCTCTTGTAATCCTTGTAAAATGCAGCTTCTTAAAGCCTCCCAGTGTGGAACTCCTGCAACCCTGTTACCCCCTTTCTTACCTCCTCCACCCTTAGACTTATGGGTTTTTGGTATCTATGCTGCAATTTTAGGATCTTCAAATCCAACGTGGATCATTTTTGTAGAAACATTCTCCACTTTTCTCACCTCCTAGCAATGACCAAAGTTGTAGATATGAAGTTTGCAGTAGAGGAGGTTCAAAAGCATTAGGAGTGGTTAAGCACCCAGATCATGGAGTGAATTGCATGGGCTTCAATCAGCACTAAATACCTACTCTAGTGAACCCTCCTCTTACTCTATCATGGGAATTTCTTACACACATTTCTGGAATCCATTCTTTATTTTTTAATAAAGCTTCAAAGTTTCATTTTTGTGTACAATCTTCATTTGCTTTCTGGTTATAGATCTACATTACATGTTTTGCATTCTATAAGTCCCTAGGTAATCTGCTAGACTATCCAAGGTACCTCAAATCCCATTTTTTGAAGGCCTTAGGGATTTAGGGTTGAGTCTATTGCACCAAATCTTTCAATTTTCTAGTGACAAACCTTTTAATTTTGTTATCTTTCATATGGCTCATTGGGATTCTCATGGCCTTTGCAATATTCAACATATTTCTAGTTGCAAATAAAGGCTCATCATAGTCATAGCCTTTATGATGGCCATGATTCCTATGATGTCCTCTAGTGTCCTTTCTTTTATGGTGGTAGGCATCCCTTGATTGCCTGCACCCCTAGTTTCTACTAGTTTGGTAGGTCCTATGATCATCTCTGTTCCACTAGTCACCTTCATCATAGTCACATCCCCTACAGTTTTGGTTAGAGATATAGGAGGAAGAAGATGAAAATTTTGAAGGTGAAGAGGAAAGAGAGCCAGCACTAGCATGATGCTTCCTATTCACTCTTTATTGGGCATGGCTACAATCTTCATGCATGTCATCATCTGGATGCTTGTCCATGTTCTTTCCTTGACTCTCACCTTTGGAGCCCCCATGATCATGGGATCCATTCTTGTCCAAACTAGGATTATTTATAGTGGACTATAAGTTTTGGTTTGAGCACCCCCTCATCAAAGATAAGAGGAGGAGAGTTAGTGAATTAAGAAGTCCCAGAGAAGAGTCTTCTCCTTCATTCTGGCCTAACAAGAATAAGGGGTTTGTGAACCATTTTTCCTACAATGCTTTCTTGTGTTGTGCACCTTCTATTGCCAATATTTCTTGTGTTGTGCCTTAGGGGAATGATAATCCTAATAGTTATGGTCTTGCACAACATACTCAACATTGAGCCCCTAGATGCCCAACCTCATGAAAGTTTAAAGTAGCATCATAGGAATCGATCAATCATGTCACAACACAATGTTTCCCTCCATGTTCCTCCAACATAGTTGCTCATCCTGATGTAAGATAAAGGTGAAGTTTGGCACATATTTATCAAGATAAGTATATAACACTCTGCATTGTTTAGGCACTAGTGGTTTTGACCCTTCATGCCTTTGTTGATTAAATGTATGCTTGAATGGAAATAGGGAATTAACCCTATGAAAGGAAGATATTTTAGTTGAAAAGAAAAATGGTGTGATTTTACTATTATTATTATTATTATTAATGATTTGTGACTTTAAGGTTCATTACAACATTTTTAAATTCCTAGATAGCACATGTAGCTAACTAAAGTTCTTAGCAATAGTGGCAATGATGAGCAATGAGTATACACTACATCCAATCATACAAGTCACTAGCATTCACTAAGAGATCTAGTCGAATTCTGTATCCTTTAGCTCTCTAAGTACATTGGGTCTAGGTAGTGAATATCAAGGATGTGATCGTTATCTTCTTAGTCTCACTTGTGAAGTGCAAGTGTATAGTTAAGTGTAATTGAGGCATATGATTTTTATTATTTTATGTTTTATGGTTTAAATTGCCTAGGTGCTAGAAAATAAAGTAATTAAATGTTTAACTAATCTAGTAACTAACTAATATCTTAACTAATCCTAACATAAGCATCCATTCCCATTTACTGTACACCTTAAACAATCTTGCAACGTTACTAGGTTACCAAGCATGAAGTGATGTCAAGATTACCAAACATTAAGGTGTGCTTGAAATGGTTGTACTTATGTGTTTTAATTAATCATTAATTAATTAATTAATTCAATGCATTAAAGTAAATTACTCAAATAAGAAATATGTTTAAAGTAAACATTAAGCTATTTCCAAATGTTGTAAAGCTTGTGAAGAAAGCTCGTCTTTATTTCCAGTTACACCAAGGTGCTTAGGTATATTAGTGTTTGAATAAAGATCCATACACTTCTCACTCCTACTGTTGGTACTTAGAAAATATTCTCACTATCAAATAAGCAAAATGAAAGATCTTCACTAAGAAACTAATGAATTTATGCCATAAATGTAGCTGGTAAGCACGTACTTATAGGCAAAGACAACTACTATGTTGACAAGATCACATCAACACATAAGATCATACAATTATTTCAATGGGATCATGTCGACGATAACCCATTGTCACAACCTAAGGAAGACACTTCATCAAAGGTTTGACTTGTTGCATGTTGACCAATAATAACTTGTTCAAGCTAGCAGGGTGGTAAATCATCATGGTCCTAGATGAAAAGTTTATATGAAAAATATAAGGTCCTTTCCATAGCATTTAGAATTTTGTGTGTTGGGGTATATGCATGGGATTTTAGTAGAGAAAATAATCTTTCAGTTAAAATTTCAATTTCCATATTTTGAGGTTATGACATTGTTTCTTGTATTCCTTGTGCACTTCATTCATGAATAGGGCTACTAATCAGCTTTCATGTAGTGTATTTAATGTCATTAATCCTTTTCTTTGGGCTAGACTCAAATCAAGGTCAAGTTCAGAAGCCATTGAAAGTGTAAGGAGCTTTTCTTGTATAGGAAGAGTTGGAAGTTTCTCGTACACTAACTCATAAGAGGAATAACTGATATGAGGTCTCCATGTTAACTAATAAGACCAAAAGCATCATTGAGTCTTATGTTCTAGTTTTTCCTATATTTACTACTACTACGAGTTAGTATTCTAGTTATTTTCTTATTAGTGATCTTTGCTTGATCGTTAGCTTAGGGGTGGTATGAAGTTGTGAGTTTGTGTTCTACCTCGAAGTGTTGCATACGTTTCTAAAAGGAGACACTTGTAAAATGCATTCCAATATCAAAAATTAATGCCCTTGGAATACCAAGCTTATCTACCACATTTTGTTGTATAAACTGTGCCATCGTAGAGGATGAATAGTTGGTGATGGTGGTGGCTTCAGCCCACTTAGTGTAATAGTTAACAATAATAATGATGTATGAATTTTTTTGGACATGAAGTTGATGGGCCCCATGAAGTTAATGCCCCAAATATCAAAGGGCTCTAGTGGTTGAATCCCCTATTAGGGTCCTTTTATCCATGCAGTCATTCCTCCATCACTTCAGTATTTGTCATATGAATGGAAGAACTAATGGGAATCCATGAAAATCATTGGTCACTAATATCCTACCATGAGGATTTTAATGGTTGTCATCCTCCTAACATAATGGTCCCCATAATGACCTTCATGAGCATCCTGGAGGAATCAAAGTTGATTAGCAATAGGTACATACAATTGTACTAGGCCATCAGTAAAACTCCTATAGAGGTTATCCTTGATTTACATGTAGTGTTTGGCTTGGTGAAGAAAATATTATTTCTTGTTACTATCTCATTCTTGTAGCATCTCTTGAGTGAGTAGGTAGGAGAGGATGTGATCATACCAATTGGAATATTTGGGACTTTGAACTTCAACAGTTTTGACAAAGAGAAGTTTGTCTTAAAGTTGATCAAATAATGGTCCTTCATCCTCTTTGTTATCCTATTATAATCAAGACAAGTGATTAGTGACTACATTCTTGGTTCCATTTCTGTCCATCATAGTAAGGTCAAAATCCTGAAGAATCACTAGCCACCATATAGCATAGGAGCTCACCATTGGTTTGTTCATGAGGAATGAGATAGCACTATGGTTTGTATGCACAGAAACTAGATATCAAAGCACATAGTGCTTGAATTTTTCTAAGGAATATACCACTTCCATGAGCTCCTTTTTAGTGTTAGTGTAATTTAATTATGCACTCAGAATGCTTTAGCTTGCATAATGGATATAGTAGGGATGATTTTTATCATCCAATTATGTAAGAATCACTTACAAAGCATAATTAGATGCATAAATCATGATGTGGAATGGTTTGGACCAATTAGGTGCTTGTAGAATTGGATTTTTTACCAGCTTCTAGTCTAATTATTGGAATGAACTTTCGCATTTCCTAGTCTAGGTCAAAGATGCATTGGTCTTAGTTTGTTCCACTAATGGTTTAGCAACTTTTGAGAAGTTCTCAATGAATTTCTTGTAATAGCCATTATGGAAAAATAATGACCTTACATCTTTTATTGTCTCTAGTTTCTTAATAATTCCTTGGATGGTCTATACTTTTTTTGGGTCCACCTTGATTCCTTTGCTAGAAATTTTGTGCCTCAAGACAACACCTTCTTGGATCATCAAGTGGCTCTTTCTCCAGTTAAGCCTCAAATTGATCTCCACACACTTCTTGAACTATTAATATTTATTCCCCACACTTAGTTCATTGAGGTACATGTTTGGAATTCCAGAATCTTTGTGGTCTCTTTGTTAGTTACCTTTGCTTGACCATTGGCTTGGGGATCATTGGGTGTTATTAATTTATGTTCAACCCTAAAGCATTGCATGAGTTTTTAAAAAGTAACACATATAATGGGTTCTATTATCAGAAATTAGTGCACATGGCACCCCAAACTATTCACAACATTTTTTTGTACAAATCGAGTAGCAGTGGATGATGTACATTTGATGATAGCTACTACTTTTGCTTATTTTGTATAGTAGTTAATAGCTATGATAATATAGGCCTTTCCATTAAACATGAATGTGATGAAACCCATGAAATCTACATCCCATATGTCAAAGGATTCTAGTGGTTAAATCCACTATTGAGGATTCTCCATTTGTGTAGTCATCTCACCATCTCATTGATAGCACTCACAGGATTAGATAAACTAATGAGAATCCCTAAAGATTGTGGGCCAATATTATCTTACCATTAGGATTTTTATGGTTGTGCATCTCCTTACATAGTGGCCTCCACAAGGACCTTCGTGAGCATCCTCGAGAATGCGAAATTGATCTATGTCAGGGACATACCAATGAACTAGGCCATTAGCACACACTTTGTAAAGGTCTCCATTGATTTTCATGAACTGCATAGCTTAATGAAGAAATTGTTATTTCTTCCTATAGTATAGATATTTTGGCATCTCCTAAGTAAGACGATAAATGAGGATGCTATCATACCATTTTGGTTCCATGGGCACTTGTTAATTTATTGCACTAGCAAAGAGGAGTTCATTAAAAAATTGGTCAGAGAGCAGGCTCTCCTCCTCTTTGTCATCCCATCATAGCCAAGATAAGTGATGAGACGCGACTTGCATGTGCCACGATATCGCGTACGCGATATCGCCTCTTTCCCTGTGATATCGTGTACGCGATATCGCGTCCCGCCTTCATATCTATAAATAAGAGGTGGCACTCCCTTCATTTCCCAATCCTAGCTAGTGTAGCGAAGCTCTGGCAGATTGATCACTCCAGAGTTAGAATTTTCCCCATGTGCCCGCAGTAGGAGTCCTAGAGTGAACGGCTCTTTATTCAAGCAGCTTGTAACCTGAACCCAAGTTGTGTACGGCAATAAAGACAAACTTGATTGGATAAACCTTGCAGCACGTGGCTTCATTTATTGCTTTCATTTACTGCTTTCCTAGTGCGTTCAAGTACGACTTGATTACGAGCGTCTACGGACGTGTATGGCTTGTCAAGGAATCGGCTGCTTGATGCAACGCATGAGTACGACTCAATTACGAGCATTGGCTGCTTGGTAACCCAGTAGCGTATTCCAGGATTCTGCGCTTGGTAATCCCAGTAGTAGTCCGATGTGTACGGCTAGTTGAGGAATCGGCTGCTCATTGCTAGGCTAGAACGTGTGATAAGTACGACTTAGTTACGAGCACCCACGGGTGTGTACGGCTAGCTAAGGAATCGGCTGCTTATCACACTTAAGCTAAATAGGTGCCTCAGTACGACCACTTCGAGCACTTGCGTTACGTGTGGTGATCCCAGTAACGATTAGCGTTTGGTAAGCCACAGTTGCATAGTTCAGGGTGTGTCCGGTAAGTGGGAACGGATGCTGACGCTAGTTAACTTAGACTTAGGACATTAGTTAGAGTTAGCTTAGTTTCTCAACCCTTTCCTCTGATAGCATAGGAGATAAGCGGAAAATACCAAAAAAATCACATACCTCAGACTTGCTTAACCATACACCGTGACACTTACAAGAAAGCCTGGGAAGACAACGAATGATTAACCCCAAGTGTTTCTTGTGGCATTAAGGCATTTAGTCTGCCGAGTTCGACCGGATCGTGCGTGTACACTCGTATTCGTATGGTTGAGTGTAGGGGTACCTCGCCACTCATCATTGGCACCGTTGTCGGGGACTAAGTGTTTTTTCTCCAATTAAACATAAGGGATATCACTCACATCGTTGTGAGCCTAAAACGAACCTTAGGGTTAATCAGTTAATCAAGAACATAAATAATGGTGAAAATTAGCACACCATTAGAAATGGCTTCTTCTCATGCAATCAACTCACCTAAGGACAATACAGGAGAAAGTCAGGATCATACACATAACCCATATCAGCCAAGTCCTAAATAGTGTTCGATAACTTATACTCATCCCGATGAGTATATTCCTGATTACACTTTTACCCTCCATCAGGATGAACAGTTGCGCTAGAGAGATTCGGTTGGTAATATAGTTTTACCACCAGATCGATCCGTTCCGAACATGCTTCTCCATGAATTGACACAGATTGGCATGTAGGACTTATTTGCCGAATACGTTGCTGGAACATATCGCATGAGGGACTATCTTCCCACGAATGCCCAACGTATTCGGGATGCAAGGCAGGAGAGCCAACATTCCCTACTGAAGGGCAAGGTTCCCCACGTCATTAGTGAAATCGGAGAAGAGGAACCCCTCACAATGGGTTTCTTAGAAAATGATGTTCCCCCTCTTCACTCTAGTGAAGAGGTTAGGCATCAGGGCCTTAGATCAATAATACATATTCCAGGCTCTGATCCCCGTGAGCACCAGCTGTTCACGGTAGGAACAACTACTCACACTAATGACGGACTCGTTAATCGTCACAACGATCGGGGCCGAAGCAGCCAAAGAGAAGGCATGAAACATCACCATGGTGATGGATCCCCTTCTTCTTCTCCTTCATCTTATCATTCACACTCTCCTTCCACATCTGGGTGCAACCACCATGGGCATAACGCAGAGAGGAAAGGTTAAAGAGATGAAATGCCTCAACAGGAAAGTCGAGAGGAGTTAGGACAAGGGCAAGGACGTAGGGAGAATAGGGAACCACCACGTAGACATCACAGACGTCATGAAAGAGATGATCATGACGAACCCCTATTCGCAACCTGAAGTATGCTTGATATTAGAGAGGCAGTTAGGATTCCCACAAGGCATTTAAA
>MNCI01010504.1:700501-769285 GCA_015680685.1 Gnetum montanum
AGATAAGCCGAAAATACCAAAAAAATCACATACCTCAGACTTGCTTAACCATACACCGTGACACTTACAAGCAAGCCTGGGAAGACAACGAACGATTAACCCCAAGTGTTTCTTGTGGCGTTAAGGCATTTAGTCTGCGGAGTTCGACCGGATCGCGCGTGTACGCTTGTATTCATATGGTTGAGTGTAGGGGTACCTCGCCACTCATCAATAAGTGATCAATGACTACATTCTTAGTTCCTTTTCGATCTACCATTATGAGATCAAATTTCTGCAAGATCAGCAGCCATTGTATGACATGGATGCTTACCGTTGGCTTGTTGATGAGGAAGCAAATTGTACTATGATCAGTATGCACAAACACTTTATATCCAAGCACATAGTGTCTGAACTTTTCTAGAGCATATGCCACCATCATAAGTTCTTTCTCTATGGTGGTGTAATTCAACTATGCACCCACAATGCTTTGACTTGTGTAGTGAATGTAATATAGACATTTCATATCATCCAACTATGTAAGCATGACTTCCAAGGCTTAATTAGATGCATCTATCATTTTATGAAATGGTCTAGACTAGTCAGGTGCTCATATAATTGGAGTCTTTACAAAGATTTTTCTTGAGACTTTGGAATGCATTTTTGCATTCCTTGATTTGGATGAATGGAGCATCTTTCTTTGTTAGCTTGAGTAACTATTTTATGATCTTAGGGAAATTCTCTATAGATCTCTAGTAATAGATAGTGTATCCAAGGAATGATTGAATATCTTTGATAGTTTCTAGTTGGTGGGTGATTCCTTAGATAATCCTTATCTTTTTGAGGTCTACCTTGATCCCTTCCTATGAAATTATGTGCCCTAATACAATGCCTTCTTAGATCATGAGATGGATCTTTTACCAATTGAGCCATAGATTTTTTTCCACACATATTTTGAGTACTTGTTCAAGGTGGTCCAAGGCTTGCTCAAATGTAGCACCATAAGTTCCACTCTAATACCAATTTGTTACTAAAATATGCTTAAGACTAGGTGTTCGAAAGTGGCAGGGGCATTGCATAGATCCAAAGGCATCTTGTGATATGCGAAAGTTCCCCAGGGACTCATGAATATTATTTTGGACTAGTCTTCCAGTGCTATCTAGATTTGGTTATAGCCATTATAACCATTCAAAAAATTGTAATAGTAATGCCCAGATATGGTATCCAACACTTGATCAATGAATGACAATAGAAAATGATCTTTGAATGTTGCCATGTTTAACAAATGAAAGTTGATACAAACCCACCATTTTCCACCTCTCTTTGGCACTATTACATGTGGGTTGATCCACTTGCTATCTGCAATGGGGTAGATGAACCCTACATTAAGGAGTTACTTAATCTCCTCTTTGATGATTTGCTTCAATTTTAGATTCAACCATCATTGTTGTTGCCTCCTTGGCTTCATGGATAGGTTAGTATAAATGCAATGCTGTCATATCCATGGATCAATTCTAGTGAGTTTAGGATATGACCAAGCAAAGGTTGTTGGTCATTTGTTGATCACTTTCAACAATTTTTCTTTTTTCTTAGGAGAAAGTTTAGCATTAAGTATGACCAACTTGCCATTTTTCAAGAATGCATATTCTAGGTCAGTAGGTAGAGCTTTCAACTCTAGGGGCTCTTGTATAAAATTCTTAGGGATATCCAACTCTCCCCAATTAGTATTAGCATTTTCATTATTAGAGAGTTGGTGATGAACTTGCTCTAGTTCATCCATGCCTACAACATAATCGCATGTTAGGCTCTTAGTAGGTTTTGTGTATATTATGCTACTATTGAAATTAATGGTCAGCCACTAGGTGCCTTCTTGTTTTGTGACTACTACATACAGATGCCTTTGAATATCTTCTTCATGCGCATACTACTAGCATGCGTAAATAGATTCTCATTTGACTAACTTGAGTTTTTGCATATAATTACAGCTGGTATTGCTATACGTGATGCATGAAACTCGCTTCTTCTTAATCTTTCTGAATGAATTTTCCTTAGATATATCTAGGGAAAGATATTTAATGCTCATACTTGCATGAATAGTGCTTAGCCATGCCCTTCCCATAATGATTGGGAAGTCCCCTTTGTAGTTATCAACCTTGATTACTAGGAAATCGGTGGGATAAGACCACCTATAGACAATGCTAATAATGTATTCTACTAGCCCTAATGGAATAGTAATGGACTAGTTTAGCAATTCCAATTAGATATTGCTCTACTTGATAGGTAGAAAATTCTAAGCAGTATACATCTCATAAGAAATCATGCTCACACTAGAACTTGAATAAAAAAGAGCTTTACATGGTTCATTCCTAGCAATTTGCAAATAGATAAGAGGACTCCTAAGATCAGTTGATTTCTTGAAAAGGTTGCTAGCCTAGATTCAATCGGATACAACATGGGTAAGCATAATAGTATGGATTTTGGGCAACATTTTGTTTGAAGGATTCCTAACGGAATAGTTTGCAAAGGATGACATGGGAGTAGGGTGAGTAGTTGCATGAGTCTGTGAGGGGTTAGTAGCATTGTTGGGCTAGAACAATGGTATTTTACGAGCATGAGATTTCGAACCACTCAATTGATGAACTGGTTATAGATTAATAGCCCTAGTAGCATTGCATTATTGTGGCTAGGTTAGAAGTTCATCTTGCATGGATGGAGTAGGTGGTAGTTGTGTTGTGGGTGGAGGAATAGGTGTAGGAATAGGAGGAGGATAAGGATAGAATGTGGTATCCCTTCTAGAATGTGGAGAATAAGCTTAGTAGTACTCAAGAGGGTAGTAGTGATGTTGGAAAAAAGAAACATGATTGGAAGAGTTATGTGGAGATGGGGATTCTTGAACATAATATCCGAATGGATCTAGTTATCTATAAGGGTACTACTACCTTGGTGATGGCATCCCCCAAGATTATGGTTGATGCCACTATTGATATTACTCATATGGTTGTGGTGGATTTTTACTTGGATAATATTGTTGTTGCTAATGGAACTGCCTGGGATTGTCTTAAGGATAAGAAATCTTCTAGGTGTTTGTCTTTTTGCTAGTTGTGGATTCAGAGCATACACCCCAAACTCTTATAAGTGTGACATGATGAGAAAAAATTTCTTAGGATGTTCATATTGGTAGATGTCACAATTTCCACAATCTCCTCTACTACAACAATCATTTGATTCAATTTCCATAGTCTCCTCTACTGCAACAATCTTGCCCTTACCTCTTTGATTGGCACGTTTAGCTTTATTTTGACTCCTGTGGTCATGATCACTACCTTGTCCCTTGGATTCTTCAAAAATTTTTAGGAAAGCTTGAAATCTACTATCCATAGAGTCTCATAACTGATCTACCTTAGTTGAAATTTTAGAGGTAAATTTTTGAAATGGTAAGGTTTTCTAATTCACCATCTCATCAAGAGATGATTCCTCCTCACTATCACAAAATTAGACCTCCCTCTTGTAAATGGAAGGATATATATTATATTCTTCTACACTTTCATGTTTTCTTAACTCTCATTTTTTTTGCTACCTACTCAATCAACCTTTGGATCTGATGGGCTCTTAATTTAGATGATCTTCCTTGGGTGTAGATCCCAAGAATTCTCCTTGTTTTAGATCAAAGCCCATCTATGATGTGGCAGAGTTGTTCTTATTAAGAGTAATCATGGCTAGGGCATTGATGCAATAAGGAATAATATTTGCCCATGGTAGCATCCAAGGACTTATGTGTTCCTTGCTTCCAACCTTGAATCTACATTCTCAAATTGGATTCATGGGAGTACATTTGATACTTGTCATCGAATAGTGTGAGCATCATACTCCATCTACGAATTGATTTCACCTCCAGGAATAGTACCAACTTTTTGCTTTTTTGATGAGTGTTTTGGGAAATAACTTAAGCTTTTGCTAGTTGTTTTCTATATTTTGCAAGGCATAGGCATTGTAAAAAGCTTGAAGATGGTTCTATGGATCTGAGTTATATCCCTCTTTGCATTTGGGGATATTGTTCATGTCTAGCCTCTTGATCTAGCTATATTTTACATGCCTTATAGGAATTCTCACCACCTCTGTGATGTTTAGCATGCTTCAGGTGATAAGAAAAGGCTCATCATAGCCATGATCCTAGTGCCTATGGTGCCCTCTACTACCACTTTTTTTGTGGTGATGAACCTCTCTTAAATGCTTGCTCCCTGGATCTTAACTTGCCTAATGGTCCCTACGATCATCTCAATCTTGTTAGTAACCTCCATCATGATTGTGTCCCCTACAGTTGTGTTTAGAGCTAGAAGAGGAAGAAGATGATGCTGAAGGTGAAGAGGAAGGAGGAATAGCACCATGATAGTGCCTGCAAACATCTCTTTATTAGTCATGGCCATGATCATGATCATGTTTCTTGTCTACATCCCTATCATGATTCTCCTTCTTAGATCCCCATTTTTCATGGGATTTGTTCTTGCTTGAACTAAGATTATGGATCATGGATTATGGACTATAAGTTTTGGTTTTAACCTCCACCAAAGTCACAGAGAGGAGTCTCTTTGTATGAAAAGCCCCTAGAGAAGTGTTCTCCATCATCTTTTTGGTACATTAGCAATGGGGAATCATTGGACCACTTCCCCTTCACAAACTCGTATTTTTTCTCTTGCTGTTGATCCCTCAAACATTGTGCATTAGTGGGATGGTAATCCTTGGCATCACTATCCTGCACAACATATTTAGCATAAAGTCCTTGGTTGCCCAACTACATAATATTTTGTTGAAGAATTGTAGGACTAGATCGATTAGGTGACAACACAATGTTGCCCTCCATGTCTTGCCACTGCAGTAGCTCATCTTGGTGTAGGGAAAAGGTGAAATTGGGTACATACTCATAGAGATGAGCATATACCACTCTGTATTACTAGGGCACATGCTGATTTTCTCCATCAGACTTGGGCAAAGAATCACTTCTATGAGAAGAAGACATCTTGCATTAGAAGACAAGAAATGTAGTGTAATTTTTTATAATTGTTGTAGTTATTTTGATGTATGATATGACTTTAGGATATGTTCCAATGATGTTAGATAGTTTTTCACCAAATCCTAAATAGTGCACGTAACAAACTAAAGGTCCCTAGCAACAGTGCCAATGATGAGCAATGAGTATACCCTACACCCAACCATATGAATTACAAACATTCACACGCAATTCCGTTGAATTCCATAGACCTTAAGTTCTCACATACACTAGTTCTAGCACATGAAATCTAATTGTGATGATCATTATCTTCCTAACTACACTTGTGGAGCTTAGTTGTATGGTTAAGTGTAATTGGTGTACATGTTTTTTTATTATTTTATATTTTATTCACATATGATTAATAATGAGCTGAAACTTAATTTATGAACCAATTTAACTAATCTAATTGCTAACTAATAACTAACTATCCTAACATAAGCATTTGGTCCAAATTTTCGTACACATCCTAAACACATAGAACATTGCTAGGCTACCTAGCATTAAGCGTTGCTAGGATTACCAAGTGTCGAATGTTATGCTTGAAGTGGTCATACTTATGTGTTTAATCTATTTAGCTTAATTAATTAATCAATTAAAGTATACTTTAGCTTAATTAATTACATAATTAATGAAAATAGTAAATGCAGAAATAAATCATTAATCTATTCCAAGTGTTGCAAGGTTTGATCAAAAGACTTCTATTTATTGCTATCTACATTGGTGTGCTTAGGTACATTAGTTTTTGAATAAATATCCGTACACTTTCTAACTCCTGCTACAGGCACTCAAAGAAATATTCTAAATCTCAAATGACAAAACTACAAGAGATCTGCTACAACTATGATATGAAATCCCATAAACATGGTTGGTGAGCACATATTTATAGACTTTATTGTGGATTTTCATCAATAGGGCCTCATGAACACAACAAATGCTATGTTGATGTGACCCTATCAATGGGGCAGCACCATGTCAATGAGGTTGCATCAACAAGGGCCCATCAATGAGGCCATGTTGATGGGGGCTTGTTGACATGACACTTTCATGCTTAATTACTTGATAAATAAAAATAAAAAAATCTCACCCTTGCTAGAAAAGTTTTAGTTATTAAGAAAATGCTTCAATCAACTCATGTTTATTACTCTAGTTATTTGGCTCCTTCTAAAGATTTTTATGATAGAGAGTTGATCATATTATTCTTTAGTTTCGTTGGTCTACTAAGTAATTTAGAAAATACATTTTAAAAGTTTCTTGGGATATTTGCACTAGTAGCAAGAAAGATGAAGGGTGGGCCTCATAAATTACTATAGCTAGGGTATTACTTTTGTAGAAAAATGGATTGCAAAGTACATTGATTAAGATGATTTTTAGATGCTTCATTTAAGAAATAGAATTATGCAAGAAAAACCTAAAAATAATAATAGTTGGTCTTCTCATAACTTTCTTTACTATCTTCTTTTTCCTCAAGCCATTCTATTCCTAGTTCTCTTATTCTTATATAAATCTGAAAGCCATGGTATAAGCTTAGTAGGAATTGAAATTTTAATTATATTAAAGTTTCAAAAAATATGATTAAGTTAGCCTATCTTGGTTTCTTTTAACAAGAGAGCTTGGAAAACTAATTCATCTAGATTGTGTACCACTTAGAAGAAATTTGGCATCAATATAGTTTCTTGTCTATGTATACATGATGGATTGTTTTCATGAAAGAAGGCTTGTACCTCTATGGTTTAAATAGAAAGAGAAAAACTATTTTGAAAAATTAATTTTTGATCTTGAGAATTTATTTAAAGTTGATAATTGCAAGATCCCATCCCTTATTAGTGATGGAGTTGCAATATATTAATAATGTAATTAACCTTCAATTGAAGGGGTGCCTCATTATGAGGAGGTTTTAATATTCATAGTACCTTTCAAGGAGAGCGGGGGGGGGGNTATGATATTTAATGCTAGGGACTTAAAGTTCATGCCAAGCATGAAGTTTTGGAGCCAACAATGGTAAGTGACAAGAGCCAAATGAAGTGGGACAAGAAGGGGCTAATCACCCTTTCACTATTATGACCTAATCATGGAGGTACTGCTAGATTGTATTTAAGGATCCTAAGCATCATAGACAGATAACCCTAAGTTTGTTTGAAAATGTATCCAAACAATTTTATTAATAAATTCTAGTTCTATTTCTTTTCAATTAATTTGAAGTGTCATTTCTTTCATGTTTCAAGCACATTTATCAAGTTATTCGCAATGTTAAAAGATGATTATATGTGATGAAAAATCATGATTATTAACATTCAAAAATGAGATGTCACATTTTTTATCAAATCAAATCATGGTCTAGGAGCTAAAAGTGGATTTGAGAGACAAAGAGTATCAATTATGTATTTTTTTTATGAATAAAAGAAAATGAAGTACATGAATAAAGAGAATGGGACATAGAAGAAGAAAACATGGAAAATACAAATAACATGGAATAACATAGGCATGGACTAAAATTCAAGCCCAAACAATTGAATGAGATCTCTGGCCACTTTTTCTTGAGCCACCCATTCCTCCTTGGTGGTGTTGTCCTTCTCAAGCAAGTATGGACATCCAACTAAGCCATTACAATATTTTTGGATGTACTTTGTAGTGAATTTAGCAATGGTCTTCACTTTCTCAACTTTTGCAAGTTTTGTTTGCAATAAGTTAACCTACGTAGCACATTAAGCCATATATTCTATCCACTCTCTTTCCTTCCTCTGCATATATAAGACAAGGAAAGTAACCATGAGGAAAAAGATAATTAAAATAAGGAAAAACAAGAATTCATTACTTACATGGAGCTAATTATTTTCTATCTCAAGAAGACATCCATTCTTTAGTAAATGACAAGCCAAGCAAGTTGCACTCTCTAGTTTCCCTAAAATCTAGTGAAGATTTTTGGTGACTTTTGAAGAAGGCACAGGGATTTCATGAAATGCTAATGTGCTACCAAATTGCATCAAGTCATAATCACTTTTGAAATTATAAGATATAGATTCTTGTAGAAGATAAAACTCTTCCCAAACTAAATGAGGGATATTCTTAGTGATTCACTTGATAAGACTATGAGGAGAAACTTTCTCTTCAATGCTAGCCACTAGTTATTCCAAAGAGTAGGAATAACCCTTGATTGAAATAGAGGAACTTGCTATGATAGGAATCAATCTAGAAGTAGGAACTTCTATCATACTTTTTTGACCACTAGCAAGAGCTAAACTCTTTATTGGAGCCATATGAGGTGATTTTACCTAGAGAGGTTTTGATGGTAAAGTTCTAGTTTGATCTAATCTGTGAGGAGAATTCTACCCTTATTTGTCTAGTTCATGAATAAATAAAGTTCAAGCCAAGGAAATCTGCCAAGAGATAGAATGTCATAAGTACATAAAAAATGGAAGTATTCAAATCTTAATAAATAATTTGAATTTACCTCTTATTCTTTTCCTTTCTTCATACCACTTGAACCTTGACCATCAGTGTGCAACTTCTAGTTAATTGAAAGTGTTAGTAAAAAATAATGAGTTTAACAAAACAAAACTCTAATAAAAGTAAAGCTTGAAACTGAATTCCATTATTGCATCTCTTTTCAGACTTCTTTTCCTAGCATCATCTCTAGAATTGTATTGCAACCTAGAGTTTACCAGCACATGAAAATACAATAAAAAATAATTAATAAATGTAAAAAACAAATTAAAAATATTCTATACTTTATCTATTACTTTGAGATTGTGACTTTATGCAATTGCTTCTTGACCTTTCTTTGAACCTAGAATTCGAGCTCTTACAACATTCTCATCCTCAAGGAATTTGAGATACAAACTAGGGTCATAATGGGAAAAATCATTATTTGTTACATTATAACTCAAAATTAGGGTCATAAGCAAAGGAACACATCAAAGGGCATATGGTTTCATAGAATTTTTCCAGTTCTAGATATAAGTTCCATGAAAAGAAAATATTGTATATAACATGAGTGGGACCAATTGAACACCCTACCATTCTTGGCATCATTAAGTAAGAAAATTAAAAAAGAAAAAATGTGAAAACAATGAGGATGCCATAAAACCTTGCCCTCTATAAGTAAGCATAACTAAAAACCTACTTTATCATTAACATCTACTTAAAAAATTCCTTATATGGAACCAACTACATATTTATATAGTCACTAATTTCTTCTTCTTCTTCTTTTTCTTTGGAAATATTTGAACTCATAGGATTGTAAATCAAGTATGAGAGAATTTTCCCTAGGATGGAAACCAAAAATGGTTCATATGACTAAGTGTCTAACCTTAGCACTTCTAAAAAACATTTTTGAACTAGTACTAGACCTGAAATTGTTTAAGTTACACCATGTGTTTACTAGATTCTTGCATAAAAATTTTTTGAAAATAGAAAAAACCAGTAGATCATATAACATAGAAGTTTTAAAACACTCAAACCCTTCAATCTCAGGTAAACTATGTATAATGTTGGTGGTTTCTGCAACATTTTTTTGATATAAATGAATAGAAATAGAACCCTTGCTACTTGTGGTAATTGGAAAAGCTTGGTTGGATGGTTTGGAAGAAGCCATGGTGTCAACCTTCTCTAAACAAATCCCTACAAATTTCTTGCTTTAATGTTGCTTTGAGGATTATGTATGAAAATACCTATACTTCACTTGGATTTATAGGAAGAATTGACAATTTAAAGTAGCAGTTGAGAGGGTGAATTATTAAGAGAAAAGTGTAGTTAACAAATCATTAAGTAAATAATTTTATCTTAAATCATGATTGCTTTTCCTAATTTTGTGAGTTTCAAAGTTAGTAAAGTGAATATATCTTGAGTTCAACTTAGTGCTCTTTGAGAAGATCCTAGTGGTACAAATTTCACCTTGATTAGATGCATGGTTCACGAGATGTCACACTTCTCAATAAACATGTTATTAATTTTGAAAATTAATTTTTTATTTTTAAAATTTGGGGTCTTGGCTTTAATCTAAGACCTCTTGCTTATTAGCACCAACACTTAAGCCTTGCTCTCCTAGCCACTAGGCCCTGAAGGCTAGTTGTTAAATAATTTTTCTTTATTTAATATACTAAATTATTAAAAAATATTTTTTATTGTTGGATGTTAGTTCTATTAGCACATCTCCATTCCCAAATGAAGCCATTTCATAACAAAGATGGTATCTCTTCAAAATAAACTTTTTAATTATTGTAATAAGATCTA
Source organism: Gnetum montanum (assembly GCA_015680685.1). NCBI lineage: Eukaryota > Viridiplantae > Streptophyta > Gnetopsida > Gnetales > Gnetaceae > Gnetum > Gnetum montanum. Next base: position 710,754 of record MNCI01010504.1, read on the forward strand.
AAAGGGCAAGTTATAATTAAGACTTGAAAGGACACATTGTAATAACGAGCATGTCTCTCAAGGTAATATTTGGGGTTTGAACTAAGGTATGTACACTTGACCATTAGAGGTTATATTAGCATGGAGTTATGGAGCTAGTAAAGTTAAGTAACAAATGTTAGGTGAAGTAGAATAAGAAGTTGACTAGTCATTCCAATTGGCTAGTTGTAGGCCTACCTATGGTTGTAGTGCTAGATAATCCCAAGGAACCCTTAGAGCATGACCTAGATACATTGCTCCACATCAATAAAGCATTCTTTTCATTTTACTTCTACATTTTCCCTATTATTTTCTTTACACATAATGTTGGATGTTATGAATATTTGAAATTTGTCATGACATCCAAGAATATGATGTCACATTTGGTATAAGAGAAAATCATAATCCAAGGGCTAACTACAATTCGATGATGAATCATAAGCCATCCAACAAGAACCATGGACCACCGCTTGATGTGTCTTATGTTCAAGATGAACCATGCTAACTAATAAGAGTTCCTTTCAATAGTTTTCATGGATATGCATTACTAAAGTTCCAGGAGTTCAGATCCTATACCAACAAAGTACATCAATTGTGAGAAATTCTTGTAAGATAAGGATACATTAATCTAGGGCTATAGCTCTGCTTAGAGTGGTGATGCTTCTAGCATGGCTACCAACCATGGTGCATTGTTGCACAACAAAAGAAAAAGGCAAATAAAAGTAGAGTAAAACCATTTTGGTATGCAATCCAAAATACCCTAGTTTCATTTGTGGTTCAACTGAATTGTCTCCTTGGAAGAGAAAAGTATAAATTTACTTGAATTATAAATGGTAGTCCTATGATCATTTCTATGGGTAGAAACACATAAATTCTAGCATGGACACTTGGCTTCATATTTGAGTTAAACCCAAAATCATTTCTTGAAAATTTCTCTATAATTATGAAAGCTAGTATTATAGCCTATTTCTTAACATTTTGTCCCCTGTACACATGATTCTCAAACTTGATAGGAAACCTATGTTTTCACATGTAATACCACATTCCTTGTTGTTATTTGACTAGTTTTTGGAAAGAGTAAGAAAGGAAGAGCATGTGTAGTTATCTTTGATGGAAAAAGAACTAGGTATTTCTTGAAATAGAGATATCTTGAATAAGGTTTCTTTTCTTTTTGTGGTCATGGTTCTTGACACTAAGCATCTTGAGCTTGAACATGAACAAAATCATGTCAGGATGGATCTTTCACAATGGATCTTTTACAGCATCAATCTTGTTATTGAAAAGTGAAAGAAGAAGTATGATAGTAGAAATCTCACTATAAGGACTGCAATTCTCATAAATTTCTTTAATCACTTGCAATATGGATTTTTCATCAACTCATTTGGGAATAATGTACCCAATATCAGGGCCCATTATTGATATCTCATTAAACTAGATTCTATAGCCATTGATGAGAACATCTTCTTCAAATTGGATTACTCTTCCAAGAGTTCTTTTACATGTTCATATTTTAAAAATTGATAAACTCTACCTCGAGCTTTCGCATTGAGATCTCCACAGAGGATAAATGACATTGGATGGAGATTATTATGGCTTAGGACTAGCTTGTTCTTTAAGCTTTTCTTTATCTGATTAATAAAGTAAGTTATTTGCTAAAGTTTGAAATTTAAGCATGTTGATTTAATGATCAAATATGCATTGACCACACATACATGTATTCTTGATGATTGGATTTTAAGTACCAATGCTAAGGCTATGTGGCTTCTCTACAATCTTGATTGTTTTTCCTCCCCATGACTTGAATTACTAGAATTTCAAAAATCATGTCTTCTAATCTCCATTAGAGCCTTTTTACTAATTTGAACTTGGCTTCTTTATAAAATATTATGCAATCATGCATATGATGGTTCCTATAGTAGGCTAATCAGTAAGGCTAGTAGGAAGAACCATCACATGAACCTTTTTGCTTATAGATGCCTTCCTATCCAAACTTTCTTAAATTAGGTTGGAATTGATATAAGAATTCCCATGATAGGATTTCTTGTAGGAATAAGACATCAACATTCAAGTCTTGAAATTTTGCTAGGATGCATGGGTATCAATACTCATGTCAGTTCAAGGCCCAAGATGGACATAGCAAGTGCTATTTTTCATTCGCTAAGGACCTTGTAAGAAAATTGTATATTGCAACTATTAAAATTGAATTCTCTTCTAGTTCATTCTTCCTCATGACTGTCATATGTCTTGTCAAGACAAGGTTATGATTCTCCATGATGGTTGATGTTTATTGTTAATGATCTAATCACAATTTGAGTTAACATACATTTTTGTTGCCATTTTGGTTCACCAATTGATTGTTCCAATTGTTTGATTTGTTGAGTTAGTAATAATTTGGCTATATTACCTAGACTCTTAATGACTTTTCTATCCCCCTTAGGACACTAACTCTGAAAGTTGTTGTAATGACACATTATGGGGTTAGTGACCTATGTCTATCTAACTACATATTCTAAGTGCCTAATTTTGAGGCTCACAATGATACTAAATTATTAAATTTATTAGTTCTAATAATTAAATTGTTAGGCATTGTTAGTCAGTCTAAGTTATGGCCTCCTAAGGCATAATATAAGACATCACCTAATTATCAACTTTGTAGATGATCAATTTTGGGGATGTTGGAACTTGAAATAATTGAAACATAAGTACACCCCAAGATTTATAGAAGTTTATAACTTAGTACTACCTAGTAGAATCAAACTTGTATCTTAAGTTTACTAAGGCAAGATCCATACCACTAGGCTAACACCACATTGTTTTATATGATCAATTTGACCTCACCATTGGATTCAAAAGGTCAAAAAATATTAGAAAATGCTATTCATATATTAGGAATAGACATTGTATGTTTGAGTTATGATAAATTAAACCTTTGAGAGTCTTGAGGTATAGTTTTGAGGTAAATATTAAAAACTAATTTTTGGAGCTTTTTAGGATAGATTTAACTTTGGCATTGCATTTGGAAGATCAAAATTTGCTAAAAGCGACTCTTCATTGGCCAAAAAAGGCTTCATGAATCAAAAGTTATAGCTTTGAAAGTTTAAAAGCTAAGGCACAAAGTTCAAGGCTTCCTCAGAGGTCATCCATCTGAATCCTACTTTAGAATGAACATCCTTAATAACAAAATTTTTATTTTAGTTGTTGCCAACTTGTCAGTTTGACTAATTAGTCAAATTGGACCATTTTTTTCATATTAAAATTCCCATATTTCCATGAAAAATTTAAATCTTATCATCATCTAATGAATTTTTGATTTTCTATCAATTAACCAAGTTTTCAAATTTTGCATCAATTGATGAGCTTTTGGAAATTTGCCATTAATTGATGAAAAATTCATGGTGGCCAAAATCATCAAGGAGAAGGCTAGATCCTATTGACACCTAAGAGGATAGAGTGCATAATGCTCCCAATGCCTTTGCAGGTATTGGATGAACCTTTTATAAAGAGATATGTCCTTATTATACTCTACATTTTATTAGTTCTTGAGTTCTTCTTCTTACTTGACAACTTGATCAATAAGTCTTTGAATTTAATAGGCTCTCATTTCTAATAACTTTTCTTTAATCCTAAATCCAATGATCTCTTTGATTTTGTTTTTAAGTCCACCTATGATATGTATTAATTTCTCATTTTGAGGAAATACATAGTTTGGATAGGAGAGAATAATACCTACCCAAGGTTGCATCAAGGGATTCATGATTGCTTTGTCACCATCCTTGAATCTATTTTCTCAAATTGGATACCTGAGAATATTTCTAACAATAGGTTTTATTTTCTTACAAAATTGAAAAATAATAAGTTTAATTTTCTTTCTTTTATAGAAAACCTTTTTGATCTTGATGAACTGAAAAATCATGATTTTAATAAAATTTTTTAGTAGATGATACTATTGACAACATTAAACTAGAGAAAACTATTTGTAATTTATCTTTTATTATTATTATTATTATTACTACTTTAACTATTTTAAGTAAAGGTTTAATATTTACTATTACTCATTGGAAAATTCCTGTGGAAGATTTTATTAATGCTATAGAAAAATTAGCTAGACATTTTAATGATGAAATTGAAGAGAATATTATTGAATATTGTGTGGAACTTTGAAAAAATGTAGAATTTCTAAACATAATATACCTAAACTTGAATTTTTCTGCTTTAAACCTTCAAAATAGTAAAAATTATTATTACTAGAGAAGATAAATGTAATGCTATAGTTATTATGAATAAAATTGATTATCACAATAAAATGTTAGAACATTTATCATGTGGTAGCTATAAAAAGTTATCTAAAGGTCCTACTCTTAAATATATTTTAAAAATTAAATATCTTATATTAAATTCAAATCTAGATGATAAAACTAAGAAGTTGTTAGTACCTGTTAATTGTTCTATTCTTTGCATTTATGGTTTACCTAAGATACATATGAAAAATAGTCTTGTTCATCCTCTTATTAATATTATTAACTTTTCTACTTCTTTGCTTTTAACATACTTAGCTACTTAGCTTCTTTCATTGGTGAGATGTTTTTTTATCAAAAACTCTTAAGCATTTTGCTAATTTTATAAAGAAATATAATATCGATGAAAATGATATTTTAGTTAGTATTAATGTTGTTTCTTTATATAGAATAATTTATTTAGACAAAGCAATGGATGTGATTTATAATTTTATTCTAAATAGAAATATATGTTTTTCTTATTATGCTTTATTTAGAAACTACCTATTGTAAATATAATAATGAATTTTATGAATCGACAAAAGGTATTACTATGGGTTCACCTTGGTCTCTTTTGTTTGCTAATGTATACATGAAAATTTTTGAAAAAACTTGCTATTAATTCTTTTCCTCTAAATACTAAACATTAGGTAAGATATCTAGATGATAGTAATGTTTAGTAAACTCATGGTTTATGAAATCTCCAAGCATTTTAAAAATATTTTTAATATTTGAGGATTCAATTTACTATGGAACTAGAAAAGAATAATTCATAACCTAGTCAGAAAGAAAGACTCAAATAATAAATTTAGAATACAATGTAAAGTCTTTAGAAAATATACACATATTGATCTATATTTGAAAGGTTTTTCTAGTTACCCATTGAGTCAAAAACTCTCTACCCTCTGCTCTTTAATGATCAAAGTTCTGAATATTTGTAATACAACTTCTCTTCATAAATAAATTAATGATTTGAATACTATTTTTAAACTCAATTTTGATAAAAAGACTATTACTAAAGAATTGATAAAATTTTTTCATTATTAGCTAAATAAAATAAATGTTCCTCCCTATATATATATATATATATATATGCGGACTTAAGAAATTTAGATAATACAAATTCTCTTTCAAATAAAAAACTCATTAGCATTCTTTGCATCAAAGGTAATTTTGAGAAAATAGATAGAGTTTTAAAAAACATAATGTTATAACAACATTTAAACATTATAAAAAAATCTCTAACATTTTTTATAGTCATATACTTAAAAAGAATATTCTAAATAATAGTAATGTTTATAAAATCTTTTGCATTTTTGGTAAATGTTATATTAGTGAAACTAGTAGAACATTCTCTGTTAGATTAAAAGAATACTTGAAAGACATAATATAGTAGATCTTGAAAATCACCTCTTGTAGAATACATACAAAATAATAACTCCTTTAGAAGTTATAAGTGATTAATAGATAATAATGAACTTCTTGATGTAATGGATAAATCTAAAGATAGAAAGTATAGAGAAGCCCTTGAAAATAGAATTTATTCTAATAATATTAATTGAGATGAAAGCTATTTTACCCACTTAGTTTGGTAACCTACTTTAACAAAAATTAAGCAATCTAAAAATTTTCTTACAAATATTACTTAATTTAATGTTTTTACTTTCAAAATTCTTTTATTTTTCTTTTTAAAATAGTTTGTAGGATGTTCTATGCTTATTTATAAACTCATTGTCTTATATCTTAGATGTTATAAGTTTAATTATGATTGTTATATCATTATACTTTTAGTTACCTTTTCTCTTTTGAACCTTTTATATTTTTAACTAATCATTTTGAATTACTTTTATTTATTTTGTTTTAAAATTTTTTAAGTACTAGTTTTACTTTTACTAAATTTCACTATCCCTTTATATGCACTAAAGTAACAATAACCCCTATATCTCCTACTTTTCCAACCCTACTATTCAAACTACTTTTTTCATGCAACTAGTTGTTCTTATTTTAGCCATTATATCTTTTTAAGAAAATTATTTTTCTTTTCTTCTTTCCTATTTCTATTTTCCTATAACTAATTTTTTTGTTATAGTTGTTATATATTTAAATTTTTTTCTTTTTTCCCTTTTTATTCTAAAACAAACCATTACCTACTACATTTGAAGTAGCCATTAACTATAATGCTATTTATTCTTTCTCTAACATTTGAGATATCAATTGCAACTAATGATAAATGTAGTATGACTCGATACGTCTTATAAAGAAAAGATATGCAAGTTATGAATGATACAACATCTGATATTTGTCATTAAAAAGCTCTAACATAGTATTACAACTTCTAATAGATTCTATTTCTAAGAACTAATACCAACCTTCAGCCTTATTGATGAGTATCCTAAGAAATAACTTAAGATTTTGCCACTTATTCTTGATACCCTACAAGATGAAAGCATTGTGAAAGACTTGCAAGTGATGTTGAGGATCTGTGTTATATCCTCCCTTGAATTTAGTAATGCTATTCATATAAAGTCACTTTTATGTTGTCTACTATGCCTTCTTTCATTCATATGTTCTTTGTCTTATTCTCTATATTTATCTTATCTATCATTTGTACTTATTTCTATTATGATATCTTCTATTACCTTCATTGGATTGTCCATCATGGTCCCTTCTTGCTTGGTAACACTCATCCTTATTAGAGTTTGACAATGAGAATGATAAGGATTTTGAAAAATTAGGAGAGCCATACCAACTCACTCTCCTACCATGATCCATTTAGTTATCTCTAGGTGGCTTGCTAGAAGACTTAGCTCTAGAGGTCCTTCTTGTGTTGGATTCTATTATCTTCTTTTCTTGTTTGCTTGCAAAGGCTACATGTAGTCTTGAGTTTATCATGTCTTCTATAATAAAGTGAGAATGATTTTGATAGTTGGATTAATCTAAGTGATAGACTATGTTCTCCTTTTCTAGTTGCTATGTCAATGAGATGGTAACCCCCTTTCGCTTTGTTGCTTCATGGTATGTTGTCATGAAATGATCTTTGCAAAGTTGGTCATTGTTGACTAGTAGGGCCTAGACATTTCATCAGCCACCTTATAGTCAATAATGGATGCTTCTAGCTTAGTTCTCATCAACACTACCATGAACATTGATGGAGCTTAATGATCAAATAGAAACACAATGTTGCCTTCTAAGTCCCTTCATCTTATTTAATTTTCCTAGTAAAGGATGAAGGTTATATCTAAATCAGAAGGATCTGAATGCTAGTAGATGATCCTAACTTGATAGGATACATAGTAGTCATTTCTTATTATTCTATCATTTCTCCATGTAGAATTGTTAGTATGTGGAAAATCATCTCTATAGGAAGAATACATTTTGGATTACTGTGTGTGTCTTAATCAAGTAATAATAATATTTTATAATAGATAAATTATTAAATCCTAAGAATAATCATGAAATATTTAACTAATCACTTCACTAGCACAAGTTTTTGGCAATCATGCTAATGATGAGCATTGAGTAGTTTCTATGTCGAACTATAAAAATTACAAGTGTTTGCATATGACCTGATTGTAATATGTGGACTCAATTAGTGGAGTACCTAGATCAGTGATTATGATCATAGATAATTGCCTTCCCAATTATATTCATGTGGTTCATAGTATATATGATTAAGTATAATTAAGATGTATGAACTTGATATTAATGTCACCATATTAAAATATTATTAAAATATTAAAATTACTAATTCTAATAACAAGAAAATAAATCCCAATCTATCCTAAGAAATGAGTAGTTCTTTCCAACTTCCCATAGACATCTTGAACTTAGACAAATATTGTTGGATTATCAATTGTACCACTAGTGGGATTACTAAACATTAATATATTTATGTTCAAAGTTGGTTGTAATCATTTCACATAACTAATGTACAATTAATGGTTATGAAGGTAAATGAATAAGAAAGTTAAATTACACTTAAGAAAATATTAAGGTATGTTAAACTACTTCAATGAAGGTAAATTAATCTCGATCTTATTTTCATTCATAAAAATTTATCTAGATTCATTATCATTCAATTAAGATTTTATTAATTAATTTACATTCACTTTACACACACTTGTTGATTATTTTAACATTATGAAAGAAAACTACAAGAGCTTCTCTATATTAACTAATCAAATGATACTATAAATGTAGTTAGTGGCACATTTATATAAGCATTTATTAACAATGTGTTAATGCTAATGCATTAATGTAGTCAAACCTACATTGATGTTGATGCATTGATGTTGTCAACTTCATGATTGTTAATAAAAAATAAGTGAGATAAGATCCCTAAAATTAAATTTTGACAATTCAATAGACTCTAGTGATTAGATACAAAATTGTAGCACTTTGAATGCAGTAATGATCATATCATTATATTAATAGGGGATTTTACAAATTCATGAAAATCCTTGAAGACTATGAGTAGAAATAACCAATTCTAAGAATTTTGATGGTTATTCTTTTTCCTACATAGAGATTCCCATAAGATTCATTATCAAAGTCTTAAAGAATACTCAATTAGTTCTTCCCTAGCATGCATCATTACACCAAACCATATACATAAATTTTATAGAGGTTTTCCTCTACTTATACATATAAATTCATCTATTAGAGGAATTTTTAGATCATGCATTTATCATATTTAGAAGGAAGTTTTTGTTTCTTATGATAGGTGAGGTAATCAACAAACCATAAAGTGGTTGGTGATGAGGAAACTATATTAGTCTTTGCAAATAAAGTTTCATAAGGAAACTAATTAGAAAGATGCTCTTAATCAATCTCATTATTCCATCTTAACTAAGATAGATGATTTGGAACAATGTTTTTCCTTTTCTTTTTTTCAATCATTGTTATGTTGAGTTATTACAAGATTATAAGCCATCAAATGATATGTGGATTCATCACTAGTTTGTCCATTAGCAGCCTAATTGTAATATGATTTGTCTATACAAACACTAGATATTTAGAAACATAGTATCTAAACTTTTCAAGTGCATACACCATTATTATCAACTTCTTATCAGATGCGGTGTACTTGAGTTATGTACCTATAATGCTTTTACAAGTATAGTGAATGTAGTATGGATGTTTCTAATCATTTATCTATATTAGCACAACTCATAATGCATAATTAAATGCATTGGTCATGATTTCAAATGACCTAGACCAATTAAGTAATCATAGAATTGGAGTATCTATAAGCTTTATCTTCAACATCTCAATTGCATTCTCACATTCATTGGTCCAAATGAATGTTACATTCTTCTTAGTGAGCTATACCATTGACCATGTAATCTTACCCAAATTCTTAATGAAATTCCTATACAAATTCTCTATGTTCAAGAAGTGACCTCACATTCTTTACTATTTAATGTCTTTGAGTGATTCCTTAGATTACCCTAATCATTTTGAAATCCATCTCAATCCTCTTGTTTCAAACACACTCTTAAAAAATAATGTCCTTCAACATCATCTAGTGACTTTCTATTACATTAAAATAATAGTTGTTTTAATAAATATTTTAAGTACTTGTTCTAAATGGTTTAGGGGTCGAAGAAATTAGTGAAGAATTCATTAATAAATACTTCAACTTAATTGTTAATTTACTTCTAAAAGATGTTTAGAAAAGGTGTTGGAATGTTGTAGGGATATCTCATATGCTAAATATCATCATCTTATATGCAAAAGTCCCTAACGAACTCATGGATTTTTTTGGTCTAAATTTTATGTGTAATATAAATTTTATTATAATTACAACCAACTAAAAAGTTGTTTTTATGTCTTGCAATAATGTCCAACACTTAGTTAACAAATGGTAAGAGAAAATGGTCTTTAAATATTGTCATATTTAACTACATGAAGTTAACGAAAATTCTACATTTACCTCTCTTTTATGCATAATAGGAAGTAGGATAACCCCTTGCTATCAAAGATAGGATAGATGTACTTTTATCTAAGAAATTTTTTAATTTCTTGTTATTTAATCTCCTTGAGGTTTGGGTTAAATCTGCATTAGGGTTGGTGCTTGGGCTTCATTGCAAAATCTCAATATATGTAATATTGATATATATATGGATCAATGGCTATAATTTCATTATAAGACCAGACAGAGAATGTTGGCCATTTGTTGACCACTTTGAGCAACTTCACTTTTAATTCTTGGTTAATTAGACATTCATGATCATCAATTTATCATGCTCTAGAAATACATATTCTAAAGATTTTGATAATGTTTTGAGATCAATGAGTTCAAGTACTAGTTCCTCTAGAATTTTTAAATTTTCCCAATTAATTTCTTCTCCTTGAATGTGTCTTATGGAGTAGGTTCACTTCACAAATAAATTAGCCTCAAGTACTAAATCTAGATATTATGTTAGGATAAGACTTTTTACTAGAAAATAAGAAAACTAGCCATATTTAATTAATTTATTATAAAATTATAATCAATTTCTCAAGACCCACAAACATCCACATGCCTATCACAATCAAATGATATTGTAGATCATGAGGCTGTACAACCATACGATGGCTATTCACAATGCAAGACACAACCAATAGAGAATCTCTTCCACAACCTAGAACTAATATTTCCACTCACATGTAAGACATGAGAATAGAACACAAAGAACAATGCATCACAAGTTGATCTTGGAGGTGCAATCACCAATTACACTCACTCAATGTACTCACCCACTTTCTCTTTCTCAGCTTTCTACTCTTAAGATATTTCTCTTACTCATTATCTAATAGTGGTGAAAATACAATAATATTTATCACAAACCAAAAAACAAGAAACATAGAAACCTTTCCTTAACTCAACTTGAGGCTTTTTAGATGTTTTCCAAGTCTTCTCACCTTTTCTCTAGTTGTTTCCATCCTTTTTAATCATATTTTGACTATTTCCTAAATTGGAATAGGTGTTCTGGAAAGTTTTCCCATCCATGTAGGTCATCTCTGACCTTGGAAAGACATCTTTGTGTCAACCTAGCTCTCAGGTGACATGTTTACTATTTTTTTTCCAAATGTCTCGTCTCATTGCTAAGATGTCTTCACAACTAACAAGACATCTTATTCGAGACATTCCATTTGTAGTGAAGATATATCATGTTCTAGGGAGACATCTCCCTTGAGATGTTTTCTTCTTAGTCAAGAAGTATTACCTAAGATGTCAGTCCAAATAGTAAGACATCTACTTTGAACTCTAGATGTCTCTTGTTACTCCCAGGCCTTAGAAAATATATCTTTTAGCCATATGAGACATGTTACTAGTGTTTAAAACTTGAAAAACATACATGTAGGAAAGAACAAGGGATTTGGAAGAGGTATTCCTACACCAGATCTCCCATCCTTCAAAAAATAAACTCGTGTAAATAAGGGATTAGGGGTATAAGTGAGTCCTCACTCATGTAGTTTGGTCTCATGAACCCATACAACATCATTAGTAGATTAATACTTCCATTAAATCAAATATTCATGCCTCTTGACTCCTTGAGTACTAGAAGCTTTCCTTTGCTTGAGTACAATGGTCTTCTTCTCCATTCAAGGCTTGAATTGATTAATAGCTCCCTTCAATTCATCGATGCTACCTTGTATGGTCTTCTCATCAATTGGTCCATGATAGTGCACAAGATCTAAAACATTAAAAATAAAAGATATATCAACATCATTTAGTAAATCAATCTCAAAAGAATTATTATTAATTTTAGCCTTGATTTTGAAAGGTCTTATCTTCTTGGCTTTCAATTTCAAGAATTAACATCTTTTGACTACTTCTTCTTTAAGTGCATCTAAACCAAGTTACCAATAGTAAAATTAGGATTTCATTTACTCCCATTCCTCTTAAGGACTCTTTCTTTAGCCTTCTTCTCAAGAATTTATTTTACTTATGCATAGAGATTTCTCATGTCTTGCACAAAATGAATACTTAGTTTAGCTTCACCATCAAATCTCTTCAAAGTATTCACTATCTTTGAAAAAAATTCATAGTTTACCTCAAATTCACTTTTTCCAATAGCAACATGAAAGGAATTATTGCTTGAAAACTCAACATGATACAACAAGTTCTCCTACTAGTTTGACTATCCATCACATAAAAATATTAATATGTTTAGCAAGGATTTATTCATCAAATTTGTTTGGCCATCAGATTGTGGATGATATGCACTAGAAAAATTCAACTTTAGTCCTAAAATTTTTCAAAGGGACCTTCAAAAGTAACTTGTAAATTTGGAGACTCTGTCACTAACAATATTCAAAGGGCTACCATGCAACTTCACAACATATTGGAAAAATAAATTTGCAACATGAGAAGCATCACTCACCTTCTTGCATGGAATAAAATGTTCTACCTTGGAGAACCTATTCACAATAATAAACACGTTGTTACCACTTTTGGTCTTTGGAATACCACTTATAAAGTTCATTGACATACATTTCCATGCATCGTTGGGAATTAACAAACGTATATAGTGTCCATCCACACCTCTATCTCCTTTGAACTTCTAACATGTCAAGCACTTCTTCAAAAATTTTGAAACTTTTGTTGTCATACTAGGCCAAATATAGTACCTACCTACATGTTCCAATGTCTTATCCATACCTATGTGAATTACCATGCCACAACAATCCTTTTTAAACAACACCTTTTTCTAAAATCATAATTAGGAACACATTCCTTTCCATTCTTGAATAACAATTCATCTTGAATATGATAGTCCCTCCACTCATATATCTTGCTCTTCAATGGCTCTTTAAGGCTTCCCCAAACCTATTCAAAATCATCATCATGCTCATACACCGAAGCAAAATCATCCATACCTTCCACATGGGGTATGTTGAAATCAACCACATGCACCTTGGATAATACATTAGGCACTACATTGGCTTTTCCACTTTTGTGCTTCAACACAAAATTGAACTATAACTATGTCACCCTCTTCATATGCTTTGCACTCAACTTCTTTTGTGAGTTTAGAAATTGAAGTGGTTTGTAGTCCATTATCAAAGTGAACTCCTTAGGCAATAAGTAATGCCTCTAATGCTTGATTTCTTGAAGAATAACATACGACTCCTTTTCATATGCGCTATATTTTTTCCTTGATTCATTCAATGTTTTAGAAAAGAAAGTAACAAGCCTACCTTCATGTAAAAGTACCTCACCAATGGAAAGTCCACTTGCATCCACCTCTAAAAAGTCTCTAAAAATTTGGAATTGTAGGCATCAATTCACTAGTAATTTTTTTCTTTCAATAAGTCAAAGCTCCCTTAGGTTTCATTATCTCACCTAAAATCTTTATTTTTCTTCAACCAAGTAAACATAGATCGCAAAATACCACTAAAATTGTTAATGAACCATCTATAAAAAATTGCTAAACTAAGGAATTATCTTACCTCCCCAACATTCTTAGGAGTTGGCCAATTCCTAATAGGCTTTACCTTGGTAGCTTTCATTTGAATTTTATTTTTAGGAACCACATATCCCAAATATGTGATTTCCCTTTCGAAGAAATGACTTTTCTTCATATTGATCACCGACTGTGTGTCCTCCAACTTTAGGCATACCATCCTCAAGTGATCCAAGTACTCTTTCTCATTAGAGTTATACACCAAAATATCATGAAAAATACAATATAGCACTTACCAATTAAGTCTTTCATTACATCATGCATCAAACTCATTAATGTAGTAGGTGTATATGTGAGCCCAAATGGCATCACCAACCATTGAAACAATCCATTTGGTATCATGAAAGCTATCTTTCACTCATCACCAAGCTTAATTTTGATTTTATGGTATCCACTCTTCAAATCAATTTTGCTTAAAATATTTGCATTAGTAAGAACATCAAAATATCATCCATCTTTAGAATAGGAAATGTGTACCTCATTGTTATCCTGTTTACCACCCTAGATTCAATGCACATCCTCCACTCATCATTATCATTCTTTGGCCCCAACACTGCTAGAATTACACAAGGTAAAATGGATTTTCTCACGAAGCCATTTGCAAGTTACTTCTCTACTTGTATTTGCAATTCAACCCTATGATTTGGTGTCATCTAGCAAGCTCTCTTATTTGGAATGATAGCACCAAGAATGAAATCAGTTTGATGTTGTACATTTTGCATTTGTGGTAATCCATCCAATTCCTACTTAAACACCTTGGGAAATTTATCCTTCAAGCCTAGCACTTCTATAGGAAGTTCAAGCTACACATCATCATGGTTAGTAACAACTATTTTCATAACAACAAAATTAAAATAGATTTCATTAAGTTCCTTAATGTATGCTCGCTATTCTAGAAGGATTAAGGAAGTGTCAAGTGAGCTTTGCTACCTCACTTATTCAGTTGTCATAGGAATCAAATTATGGATTCCATGAAATCTAGCTACACTTCCTACATTTTTTGCTCCATCAAACTAAGCACCATTGTCAAAATTCCAAGTTCTACTAAGAATTATATCAACATAATCTATTGGAAGCATATCACACTTTACTACATCGTGAAAACCTCAAATTTTAAATCTTAAAGTTCACTATTTCCTCACCTCTTGGGAAAAATCTCTAGATAACCAATGTACTTTATAAGGTGTTAGATGAGGATAAGTTTCCAAACATAATCTAGCAATTTCTTAGAAGAAATAACATTTTCTTGGGCTTCCTCATCAATTAAAACTATAATCCAATCCCCATTAAGAAAAATCTAGCCATAATTTGAAACAACAATTTTCTATTAGGGTGATCTCCTATATTTACATTACTCCATGAATGCACCAGAATTTAATTCCAAAAAATCATCAATTTTTGGAGCATTATGATTATGCATCAAAAGCTCTTGGCTTGATGTCTCTTCCTCCTTCATTGTTTACACATCCTTGTCCTTGGATTCTTAGTGAAGTGAACATTCTCATTGTATTTCCATTCTTCACACTTGAAGTACTAGATTTTTTATGAGCTACTTCCTTGGCCCTTGCCTCCTTTGCCTTGGTCCTTCTTGGATTTTCCATTCTTGTTGTCTCTTTTAGTCTTCTTTTCTAGGCTGTCCTCCTTGTATTTATATTTGAACTTGAATCCCTTCTCAAATCTAGATCCCTTCTTGTTCCCCTGGGAAGTTTGTTTACTCCTATTTCCAAATCCACTTAATTTTTTCTTAGCCTTGAGTGAAAAATTATAAGCCTCATCAAGATTTTTTGGCTCATAAAAAGACAAATGCTACTAGTATGCCATTTTGAGACATCCTACAAAGATTGATGCTTGTTCATACTCCTTCTAGTTTACCTTAGCTTGATGAAATAGATCTCAAAATTTGATGTAGAATTCTTTAACATCCTTATCATCTTATCTTAGGAATTTTAACTTCATAATGGCTTCTTGTCTACGATAAGATTGTTGAAATTTTCTCTTTAACCTATATTTCATCAGATCCTAATGTTTGATGGGTTGAACATTTTGTCTTTCATAAATCAAGGACTCCTTTTCAAACCAAGTAGAAGCCATACCTTCTAATTTAGATTTAGAAATAGGTATCTTTAAGTTATTTGGTACCTCTTCCAACTAGAAATTCTTCACAAGTTCCTTTCACTAACTTGCAAAAGAATTGATATCATCTACATCATTAAAGGTATTCAACTCTATTTATGGAAGTCTAACAACATTTCTGAATGCTCTAGTAAGCCTTGTCTTATCTTCCTCATCAAGAATGCCTAAAGAAAATTATTAAACACCATTGCAGCCCTTGGATTTCTCATTTTAGGAATAGGATTCCCTCCCATTGAAATCCTTGGCCGATGGTTTCCTACACTCCCATATCTAGATTGTCCTTTCTCTTCATCTGTTCCATCTCCACCTAGTTGTGAATCTTCTTCATCTGAACGTACATGCTCTTTACCTACACATGTTTGGATATGACTAGGATTTGCATTTCTATCTACCTTTGCACTCATTTCATCTAACCAAGCAACCATCATCTAGAAGAACAATTTCATGCTCTCCATGTCTTGATTCAAGTCTTGCACCTATTTCTTCTTGGGTGCCATCTAAAATTGACAAAATCCTCAATCAAAATTCAAGCAAAAATTAACACAAAGCTAAGATTTAATACAAATTAGATTGGAGTAGGTTCACTCCACAAATAAGTCACCTTCAAGTACTAGATCTAGAAATTATGCTAGGATAAAAATTTTTGCTAGAAAATAAGAAAACTAGCTATCTTCAATTAATTTATTAGAAGATTACAACCATTTTTTCAAAATACACAAACATCAACAAACTTGTCACACTCAAATGATATTGTAGAGCATGAGGCTTTATACCCACATAATGGCTATTCTTAATGTAAGACACAACCAATAAAGAATCTCTTCCACAACCTGGAAAACTTGGAACTGAGATCTCAACTCACAAGTAAGATACAAGAAAATAGAATACAAAGACTAACACACCACAAGTTAATCTTGGAGTTGTAATCATCAATTGTAGTCTCTTGATGTGCTCACACACTCTCTCTTGCTTATCTCTCCACTCTCAAGAGCTCTCTCTTACTCATTTTCTAACAATGGTAAAAATACAATAGTATTTATCATAAATTGAAAGAAAAAAAACCTAGAAACCTTTGCTTAACTCAGCTTAAGACTCTTTGGATTTTTTCCAAGTCTTCTCACGTTCTCCCTAGTTGTTTCCATCATTTTCTATAATATTTTGCCTATTTCTTGAAATGAGATGTTTTTTTTGGGAAGTTTCCCTATTCATACTAGTTGTCTTTGACCTTGGGGAGACATCTTTATGTCAACCCAATTCTTAGGAAAGATGTCTACTATTTTTCCTAGACATCTCCTCTGATTGCAAAGGAATTTCCACAACAAGCAAGATGCCTTGCTTGAGATCTCTAATTTGCAATGGAGACATATTGTTCAAGATTTTTCATGTTCTAGGGAGACATCTTCTTCTTAGTTGAGATGCCTAGCCTGAGATGTTAGTCTAAATAGTAAGACATATACTTTAAACTCCATACTTCTCCAATCACTCCTAGGCCTCAGCTAAGGCATCTTGCACCAAGTTGTCTCTCCTATCTACAAAACCTACAAAATAGAGATGTATGGAAGAATAAGAGAATTAGAAGAGGTGTCCCTACATCATCTTGCTTGGAAAATTTTTTATCAATGTACTCCTTTCATTTCATTCAATTTCTCAACACAAAAACTAAGGAGCTTCTTTATTGATTCGATGTGTATCTCTAATTTTTAGTCCACTTCTACTATTAACCACTACATGTCTTCTTGCTTTATGACTACTATGTACAAACATTTCTCAATGCACATATATTCTAAATAATCACTACATGTAAAAATAGTAGTTCTTTTGAGACTTCATACGTTTTGCAGATAGTTACACCTCATATCACTGTACATTATGCATGGAAATCTTTGCTTCTACACAATGTCATGCTTGTTATTCTTAGTAATATTCAAGACAAGATTTCTAATGCTCAACTTAGCATTAATGGTGCTAAGCCATGCTATTTCCATGATGATTGAAAATTCACTTTTATTATTCTTTAGATGGATCACTAGAAAATCTACCAAGTAGGAGCATCCACTAATGGTGGTCATCACACTATCTATCTAAGCCAAAGGAACAATGATTAATTGGTCTATAGGCTTCAGTTTGATATTTTTCCTTTTTGATGGATGATAGGTTCTAGGCTTTGTACATTTCTTGGGAAATACAGTTTACACCATAACTTGAATCTAGTAAAGCTTTGCATAGTGTTTTTTCTACAGTGTGAAAATATATTCATAGAATTTCTCAATCCATTAGTTCTATAGAAGAGCTCTTGCTTAATCTAATTAATGAATGCATGGGTAATCATAATAACTTTTAAATTATTGTCTTGAATAATAGCTATTGTTCACCCAATTGAGATACCGAAAGGTAGTTGGGTGATGATTGGAGTTGTAATTTATAGTTCTTGCACTTGTTAAAGTAAGCTAGCAATTATACTAGCTAGATTAACAAGCATGAAAAATGTCATGAAGAAGGAGTGCTTCCTAATCTTATGCTTAGGCCTACTAGCACTATCATCCACCTAGAACTGAACAATGCATGTGACATTCTTTTGTTATGGTTGCATTGACAACTTGTCTTGCATAGGTGGTGGTGGAACAAGTGGAAGAGGATATGAGAGTGATGTGCAATGTGTGAAGATTGATGAGAGGAATAGGATGGTAAATTAGAATATGAAGTTGTGGGTCTATAATGTTTAGGAAAGTAAAATAGGATAAAAGAGCATGAGTAGTAGGATCATTTAATGAGATAGATTTTTAAACATAGTAATCATATGAATCTTGTTGGTAGTAAGGGTACTGTTATCTTGGTGGTGGCATACCCCATAAATTTGGATTTTGTTATTGCTACTAATGTTATTGTTAAAGTTGAGGAGGTATTATTGTTAAAGTTGAGGAGGTATCTTAGATAGTACTACTATTGATGGAATTATTTATAGTTTCTTTGATGATAAGACAATTTTCTTCTCATTTACTTCTTGGAAAACTTGGAGTTTAATGCATATGCCTCTAATTCTTGTAGTAAGGAGATAATGTGTGACATGCTAGGGAAAATACTCTTTGGATATTTATACTTGCATATATCACATCAATCATCCTCATTTAAGTTTTAATTAGCAAGCTCTTCTATTGTAGCAGCTTTACCCTTTTGCAAATACATATTCTTGTCTACCTCTTTCTTCTTCTTTTTGTCCTAGTCCTTAGCTTTTTTCTACTCTTTACATTTCTTCATGATTTTTAGGATTGATGTAAATTTTTCATCCACTTAATTCCACATTTTATTGACCTTTGCAGCAATTTTTAATATAGATTTATGCATTGGCAAGGCTTTTGTTGAACCATTACATCCAAAGAATGGATGGGCTCTTTTATATCATAGGCTTGAACATCCTTCTTAGGAAGGGATGTGTTCCTATTATACTCTTTAGTTCTCTCCCTCGTTTGAGCTTCTTGTTATTCTTTTACTACTTGGTCAATTAGCCTCTCAATTTGATGGACCCTTAATTCTAATGATCTTCCTTGGGAATAGATTCCAAGGGTCTTACTACTTTTATTTCTCAACCTATCTATTATATGGCATAGCTATTCTTTCTATGAGAAACCATGGTCTAGGCATTAGTGCAATAAGGAATAGTACCTACTCAAGGCCTCATGAAGAGCTTCATTAGTTGCTTGCTTCTATCATTAAATATGCTTTCATAGATTGAACACTCTAGAATAGGTTTGGTACTTCTCATTCAAGCACCTGAGCATTATTTTCTACACTATCGGTGTATAGAATCAAGGTCTAGTAAATTGTACCATCTTCCTCTTTGATGAGCATTCTTAGAAACAACTTTAGCTTTTGTAATTTTCTCTTAATATTTTGTAATGCATAGACATTATGAAAAGCTTGTAGATGATTCTATAGATCTACATTGTAACATTCCTTAAATTTAGGAATATTGTTTATGTGTATAGACACTTGATGTGGCTCTTCTTTTGATGTTTATTTGGAAGTCCTATTACCTCATAGATCTTAATCATGATTCTTATTGTTAATAATGGTTCATCATATTTGTTTGGCATGTTAAAAGCATAATCATGATCATGATATCTACTTGCTTAATCATGATGGTATCTTTTTCTTTTCCTTTTATGCATCTTTTCCTATTTTTATCTTGATCGTTATCTTTAGGTGTCTTAGGATTTCTCTTAGAATTCTCATGAACTTGTTTATCTAGGTTCCTATCTAGGGCTCTTCCCCCTTAACCACATTCATCTAAATCAAAGCTTGCAGAAGAAGATGATGATGATAATAAACCAAGAGAACCATATCCACTTAACCTCCTTCCATTGACAATCTAGCGTAGACAAGGCCTCTATTGGTTGATAGAATCTAGATATGTTTTCTTTAATACAATAACCATTCATTAGATGATCAAGTCCAAGCTTCAAGAGTCCTACTTAAAAAATGGATTGAGCTACTCTATTTGGTGAGAGCACAATCTTGCCCTGCAAGTCCATTTAATAGAATCATTTATCTTGATGAAACATGAAAGTAAAGTAAGAAAGATAAGGGTCTTGGTGGACATAAGAGATCCTCGCTTACAATGATACACATCAATCTTCATTAGCATCATTTTTTCATTCCCCCACTATAGAATTTCTTGATTATGATGGGTTATTAGATTTATAAGAAGCATGCATGGTTCAATTAGTGTGCATAACTTAATTAATAATAAATACTTTTAAAAATAAATTGTTAAAGCTTTAATAAGAATTCTGTGTAATACTAACTAACTAAACTAAACTACTAGCATTATCCCTAGTAATGGTGGAAAATGATGCACAATAAGTATGCCCCATACTCCACTATATATTGTACAAGTACTGTAGTAGATTTTGTCATAATTTGTGGATGAAGTAGCAATAGCATTTAGCCTCATTAAGTAATTGTAGATCATTGTTTGCTTAGTCTTCTCACCTAAACTAATAATGGGAGACATCACATTAGTGACATAGATGGAAGCACAATATAGCTTAAATATAGGTTTCAAGTGATAATTCTTTTTTCTTAAATACAAAATTGGTGCTCTTAGTGAAGACACTTTTTATCTACTATGATAAGTTATTAATTTTGGAAGTAAAAGGTTTATTTTGAATGCATGATGATGATGATATATATGAGAATGTACCCCATCTATATATATATATATCTAAACAAACTTGAATGAGCAAAGTAGAGAATTGAATCCTACCAGCCTATACTTAGGATTGTTACTTATTTTACAAGATAAGCAAATGCCAAGATAACTTTACTTATTTTTAATTAATGTTTAAAGCAGAAGTAGGTAGCAAAGACACCTATTATTTTTTATAAATTAAATTTGGATTTAAAATCAAAAGATTATTTTAAGATAATAGATATAGGTGTATTTTGTAATAGCCTGTAATCTTGGTGAAAGTATTTTTTTACTAAAAAAAATTTGTTATAAATGCTGAAAATAAAAAATATAAATAAACAAGTTATATTACTTTAGTAATCGTCTGATGCGGACATCTAACTGGAAACCATTACCCTTTTCTCTACATTTTATTTGTTATATATGGATTTTAATCAAACAATTATTTTTATTCACATGGTGGTATGTTAAGTAGGGTTCCAAGCATCATTATAGATGAAAGATGCATTAAGTAGAGACTTGCCATAGGATTGGCAAATAAATTTGATGTATATTTGAATTACTTTGATAAAGGAGACCAAAATAAATATAATTCATGATTATGTAGGTTAAAAAATAATAATAATAAAAAAGAAATAGCTCTAATGATTGTTGTTTCTTGTTAAATTTGTAGAAAATGGTCGTAAGTGCGGATTCTTTCCCTCTAGGCACGTTATTTTGTTCTTTCAAAAGTGGTCCTACCCTACTAAAAGTAGAACTCTTCGTTCTTTTAAATTCAATATTTCAAGATTTTTAAGTAATAATTTACTAGATATCATGCAACACAAATTCCCGGTTAAAGATATAAAACCAACGGTGTGAATTAAATTTTTACGACATATCGAGTTTGAAAAAGCACTTACAAGGCAAAATGATTCAGGATAGTATGACTGTGAAGTTTCGGAAAATTGATACGTGTTGATATAAAATTTGAAGAGCAGAGAGAGCGATGAAACTGCGCTGCCCGGTTTACACATTTTTTTAATCGGCAACGAAAATACCGCTTTCATTCTTCCAACCTAGGTTGACGCCAATGTTTTACCAAAATTGGACACTTCTAAAGTGTTAAACCATAATCGAGATTTTCCTGCTACCAACTGCACATGACCAGGCTTTCGTTTTTCATTGTCCAATAAATATTTGGAATGCACGATTCTATATTCATAGTATTCTCCTCATTGTGAGGCCACATTTCAAAATTATCATAAGATTTTGTATTTCCCTTTGTATTCTTACCCACGGGTTTTTCAACTTCTATATGGATACTTACATTCTAAAATGTTACTAAAATGTTAATTCGGTTCTGTTTCTGAGGCGCGGGGTCTTCCCTGAGCGGGAGCTGCATTGAGAAACTGCTAAATGCTAGTTCTAAGAGTTTGTTTTTACGTAAGATTCATTAATAAAATACTGGAATTTTAAAAGTAAAAAGTCTTTACCTTTGTGCTTTAGGAGTTTGTTCCCTATTTCATATATTTCTTGATCCGCTCCTTACCAAAATTGTTTAAAAGGTGAAAAATGACTTTATGTTCCTACAAATCAAGGCAGATTCCTCCATATTTTGTAACTTACATTGCTTTCCATTTTTAATTGAAGGTTTATTTTATTCAATTACAAAATTGAGGGGATTCTACTTTGAAGTTTAAGAAGAAAGCTTTGTTCATAACAAAAAGTAAAATAAAATACTTCAATATCTTCATTCTTTCAATAAAATGTAGCTGGAAAATTCAGTGTTGACGCTTAATTTTTTATATTTAATATATTAATAAAAATTAATTATAAAAACTGATTATTTCGGGCATAACATGGTTCATGTTATATATGATTTCTACACTAGGATGCATACTAAAATAACAAAAATGGATTCAAAACCAAAAAAAGTGTTGATGGAAACAATTAGATTTATTGAAAGAACAAAGCCATAAATGTTGATGTGATGCAGTCAGATGTTGACCATGACTGGGAAAGGGGAGATGATATTTATTGAAAGAATGAAGCCATGGACTAAGGTAATGGCATTATATTGGATTACAAGAATTTAAAGCATGAATGGAAGGAAGTTCATGGACTGCAGAATATCATTATGTTCATGCATGCAAACTGTCAGGCTAACTCATCCACTATGGTGTGGTGGTGGCCTACAGGGAGCTGGACTTGGTACAGAGCCGTGTCCGTGGGCGCAGCTGGAGGGTGCACTGGCTGGAACTTTTTGCACCTCTTCCATTGCCCTCTTCTTCATCAGAGGTGTAGGCTTATTATTATTGCTGCTGCTCATGTGAACACCTTCAGCAATTTGAGCTGCACATATCAACATCATTATCAGCATCAAACCAGTTACCATTCTCACGCTCATGCTTGCCATTGTATGTAAAGAACAAGGACACTATAAACAGGATTGGTATTTGCAATAATATTAGCTCAATCAGAAATGAATCACATAAAAGACAGGATAAGTTTGGGATGAACATTGAAGCCTTTGATTGATGATGTATAAATACTTGCAGGGTTGCTTGTCTCTGCTGCTGCTGCCTGTGATGGCCTTTTGAGGATTTTCCGGTCTTCTGCCCAATCCAATTCAAAGAATGGAAATTCATGTAAAATAGAACCTGCCTGTTCCTGCATTGTTACTGCAAGATATATGACGTTGGACTAACACCGGTGGATGGTCCAAATTCAAACACTCCCTTAACAACCGCATCCCACAAATGCGATTCTTTCGTTGGCGCATTACTTATCTGTTTCATTCACACGTGCTTATGTTAGCAACTAAGATATATAATGCTCTTAAAGACAGGTTTAAAGGAAGGTGGATAATACCTTTTAAAAAATAATAGTTTAGTCAAGTCATTAACCTCAAAAGAATAACGCTCTCCTGGGAAGCTAGTCAACCGGATTATCCAATAAAAAATTCTATATGGTATTAAAATCAAATTATCTGAAGAAGAATAAATGATAATTAAGCTCTGTTACGTTGTAGGTGTTGAGTTTTAGTACTAATTGTTTCAGAAGCTACATGTGTGCAGGAAAATATGTTGCAGCCAGAGAATAATGGTAAATAACAGTGCATTGTAAGTTTTCAAACTGTTGTACTTGTAGCTGCAGAATAGTTGTAGTTGCAGTAAATTCTGTTGCAGAAAAAGCTTTACAAGGAGCTGATTAAGTATGACAAATAGAACAAGGCTCAAGAACTGTAATGGAATAGACTTAGAATACTTCGTGGAACATTTTGCACCTATGCCAGAGTACAAGTTATTTTCGTGAATTCTTAGCACCAATTTTATGTCAAAAATGGACATAATGATGAGGTCCTAGTTGTCCTGTTGTTTATAATTCACAATATGGAAAAGAAAAAGAAGCTTAATGGTACACACTATAATTTATAAATTATTATGAATCATGTTACTGAACATGTGTATTTGAGTTTTTCCTTTGGGGTTTTATTTACAACACTTATCATGAGGGTAAATGTATTCATTCTAGTTACTAAGGTTGAAGGTCCCAAATATCTACCCTATGATGGGGCTACTCTTTGGTGCATGAACCTTCATGCTATAGAGAATCATGTTCCACTATTAGTAGTCAACATAAAAAGGAGGAAACCCATGAAAGTCAATTAACATGAAAGATGGTGTGCAATATAAATGCAATGAAAAATATAAGTGCTCAACAACTTTGTAGATAGAAGCGTCTAATTGAAAAGATGAAGGCCAAGGAATCAATTGATGATTTTGACTACAATGCTAGCATTAAGGTTCCTTTTAATATTGAGAAACTTGAAACTAGATAAGAGGCTACTATTGTTGCTCCTTCAAATAGTTTAGAGGAAGAAAAACAAGTTGGTCCTAGTCATGCCATAAGATCTACCTCAGAGGATAGTGTAGAGAACAATGATTCAAATGATGAAAAGGAGGAAAACTAACTACTCCTTAGTATCTTTTGTGTCCTTATTATTGATTTTTCCTTTATGCCTTTTATTATTTTATGTTTTCTTATGCTTCAATTAGTCTAGTTTTGGTTGCCCTTTGGTCATTTTTGACAAACTAAAACTCACCACATTGCAAAAATGCTTTATGTAATTTAATTTAATCTTAATAACATAGAAATATTATTATTCTACTTAATTTTAGTTTACTTTATGCATTCTTGCTCTTACTGGCATGTTTATATTTTATAGATTTTATAGTTAATATAATGTTTTGTATATATATCTCATTACATGTTACATGCTTTCTAGTTGATATCTTAGCATACTTCATTTTTTCTCTAGGCTTACATAATAGGCTATAGCGTATTCAAATTTTTATGACATTTAGACATATGTCTAGCAAATTTTATAATATTAATTTTAATGGTTGCTTATTATTTATGTATACTTGTTAATATTGATCTAGGCTCTTACAGCTGTACATTCTTCTTTTGTGCATATGAGTTATATTTGGACTAATTTACTCTTCTTATAATGCATAATCTATAGAATACTTTTAGTTTCTAGGCTATTATCAAAGATTTATTTAATTAATTTAAGCATATAGCTTTAGCCCTTATCATTTTAGACCTTTTCAACTCTTATTCTTTTGATCATTTAACTAACTTATCTTCAAGGACACTCTTGTCCCTTAGAAGTTCCATTGTCTTTTAGAGTTGAACAAATAAGGGGGAGATAACAAAGTAATATCATAAGCTTAGGGGAGCCTAAGGATTCACAAAGCTACTCAGTTAATTTTGTTTTTAAGTTCCCACTAGGTGTGTTTAAAGTGTTTGTTCATCTTTCAGAAGAGGCATTTTTATTTCTAATACTAGTGATTCTATGTGTTTTTCATTTCTAAATAGGAGGCTATTGATTAAATTATTATTTTAATAATTTGGAATGGCAAAAATTACTTTGAAGTTAAATTTTTCAATTGTAAAGTTAATCAACCTAGAGCAAGGTTGACCAACCCAAATGGTAGAGAAGTTTAGAGATAGAGCAATGCACCACTTTTAAGGTCAAATGACTTGAGCTGAAAAAATCAAAATAATAGAAAAAATCCATATTGCCAAGGTTAACCAATTCCATGATAAGTCTTTTGACCTGATTTTGAATAAAGATCATCAAAAAAAGAAGTACATACTTTTGAGATTAGCCAAGCCTTTGATAGGTCAACCTACATGAGATGATTTGATATGAGAAGTTGACCAAATCCAAAAGATCCAATTCAAGAAAGATATATGAGAAAGTAGTTGTTGGTTTTTAGATTTTAGACATTAGCTTAACAAGCAATATCATAGGTCAACCTATTAGATAATTAAATTGAACAACCTCCTTTAAGATCAACCTATTGAGGGAGTAATCATAAAAAATAAAAATAAAAAAGTATAAAAAATTCCCTCAAACATTGTGAAACAAATGAGACATTAATATTTGAGTAAAACTAAGTTTCTATCAAGGTGAAACATTTCTCCATGGATGACCATAGCTTCTTGGACATTGGTGTCAAGGTGGAGATGAGTCGTTAGGTAAAGATTAATATTTTAATAGTAGTGGGTAGGATTGAAGTAGGTTTTAGAAAGTACAAAAGAGTAAGAAAGAAACTTGAATAGAAATATCCCATTATATCTTTTTACCCTATTATCTTTGTATCCTTGGCATATTTCTTCTTATATTGGATGCAATCTAATTTACTTTTAGATTACTGAGCATCATTGTAAAATTTTCTTTAAGCTTTAAATTTAGGTTTGAGAATTTCCCCTTGAGAATCCTATTTGTAAGCAAGGGAGATTGGAAAGCCTTGAAACCAATTTTTACTTAAAGAAGTTGGAATGGAACCTAAGGAAAGAGGATATTTGGATAAACCCTACAAAGTGAACTAGGTCCAAGTCAAATCCCTATAAATCTTTATGTGAACCATTTTTTACTTTTTGCATTTCATTGTTGCTCTTAGATTATAATCACTTTAATTTGATTATATTTAAAAAATTTTAAAGTATATTTGAGTTATGGAACTATTGTAGTTATTTTAAATTTTTGAGACATCCTATTCACCCTCCCTTACTCATCCTTTTAGGGTGTGCTTTTTGATCCACACTAAGTAGATCTAGAATTTTAGAGATTTTTTCCAGTAGTTTGAAATAATTTAGTTTTAGAATTTATGTTGTTTAATCAAGGGAATTTGTAATCATGTTGAAGTCCTCTCTTATTGATGTATTTATGTTTAATTAAACCTCCAATTTTAAGAATAGTACAACCTTTATTCATTTGAAAATATATGTTGTAGATGTGAACACTTTGATTAGGTTTCTTAGCCTAAATAATGGTGAATTTCATGTTATGTTTCTTTTCCTTTGTAAATTTATTATGTATGAATTTGAATGTAAAATCCCTTTAAATTTTCCTTACATGGCTCTCATTCTAAGTTTCTATAATAGATATGAGTTTCTCTAATTTCAATGAGGCCATATGAAGTCAAATTTATCCAAGGTTACATGTATTTGTAGGTATTTTTTAATGAAAATATTAGGATATAAATTTCTATCATCCATAGAGATATTAGATTCTATACCCCTACACAAAAGATGAAAAACTATAGGCTTATTACTAGAGATATTTCTTTAATGATTTTTAGTGATATGTCTCAAGTGTATCAATTTTTATCACTGAATAAATGTAATGTGATATGCTTTTTCTGAAAAAAAAAACAATTGTAAGCATTTTGATTTCAATCAATGTAGTGACATTTGATGATAATAAAGACGTTGATTCTAGTCACTCACAGTAATGTCAAGTGATAAGCCTTAAAAAAAATGAAGATTCAACATATTAGTTTCATCCATTAGAAGAAACATTCAATGATAAAAATGTATTTTAGCTACTATAAGCCACTAAGCTACTAATGTTTCGTGATATCTCTAGACATAATTTTTTATGGCTTTTTCAAATTAATCTAAGTTCGTCACCAAATTCTATAATAAAACACATCTTTTGATTTACCTACTCTAATAATATGAAGTAGTGGAACTTTTTATAGTGAGGGAATTTTTGACCTTGAATTATCACTTCTATTTGATCAATGTTTATGCTATTATTGAAATTGCATTTCATATATTCTATCTTACTTCTACTAATCTATTAACCTTTTGATTTTAGAGCATGCCTCTAATTCTCTATTTTAGAAGCAATATTTTCTAGAGCTATATCCACCAAGACAATGACATAATTTGGCATCCTAAATATTTTCCAAAATTATAATAGTTTCCACCTATACAATTTATAGTTGATAACCATACATTTTTTTTTCTTTTTAGCTTCTAACACATACCTCCTATACATTATGGTTACAACATCACTAATGCTAGATTACCATGGGTGGATGATTCAAGTTCAAATAATCATGTAAAAATTTCATGCCACAAATGTGATTCTTTCATTTGTATAATTAAAATATAATAAAATCATTACAAAATAATAGTTTAGTAATTTCATAAACTTGAATCTCTCTTAGAGAAATTGTAAAAGATATATAAAGATAAAGAAGTCTACTAGAAACAAAGATCCAAAATAAATTAGCTAAAAAGAAAAGATTGTTGTAACACCCATGTTCCTAACCCCTTGACTTATGCTTACTTATCTTTCATGGATCTAATATTGTAGTAACTTCCATTATATCTTTATATAGAAATATTTATGCTTTAAAGGATTGGATCTCATAATCTTCTTCTAGATTTGTTATTTATGCATGTTTTTTATAAATTATAAATTTTTTAAATTAATATTCTTATTCTAATTTTATTTTTAGAAACTTCTAGTATATAAAAATATAAGTTTATTTAATGTTTTGATTTCATTTTGAAAATTATTACTTAGTATTTTCTTACTAATAATAGGTTGTTAGGATGGTAGTGAATGCTAAGAATTAGTAATTTAACATTTTTAGAAAGATATAATCCTTTTCTAAAACTTTCATAAAGCTTTATTCATTTTATTTTTCAAGTGGACTTGGACATTCTAATATTTAATGAACTCTTGGCAATATTTTCTAGGTTTTTTTTTTAGAATTTATTAATCAATTATACTAATGCTTTACTACCATCCTAGAAATCCTAGAATTATGTATAAGGCTAGGGTTATGTTGTATTTGTTTACTATTTCCTTTAAATAAATCTCTCTTTCATTGGTGAATCCTAGTTTGCATTGGTATTTCAATGCATTTTAATCTTATGTGTTTTGAATATTCTAAGTCAATGAAGGTAGAGAAACTAGTTTCAATCTTGATATATCATTGTGAACTTGATGTGTTATAATTTGAATATTGTAATATATTTTTTAAGCAACTTCTGATATTAATATAATGTTTTTAATGTTTAATTTGTAATTTTTTGTTTTAATCACATGCTAAATTTATTTTTCCTTATGCTTTTTATGCATATTTGGTGGATTTCTTAACATCATGACTCACGATATGTTTGTCATAATTAGTCGTGAAGCTACTACTGGAGATCATAAGCTATGGTAATGTCATAATTCCCAAGCACAACTAAACCAATAGCTATGATTTTGCAACAAATTCAAAATTGAGCTAATGTTCATATTTTTCAATGGCATGTGCTCACCAAAATTCATGGTGAGGTCCTGATCTAGACCATGACTTGACCATGAGTTGTGATTAGATGAAAATTTGTAACAATGAGTATTCTGGTAC
The DNA here is from genome assembly GCA_015680685.1 of Gnetum montanum. Lineage (NCBI taxonomy): Eukaryota > Viridiplantae > Streptophyta > Gnetopsida > Gnetales > Gnetaceae > Gnetum > Gnetum montanum. The sequence goes on from MNCI01010504.1 coordinate 740,533, forward strand.
ATTGTGATATTGTGGCTTTAACCACAACCTAATTAGAAGTTGTGGTCTATCTTCCATTCCTAACCATAAGTTTTGATCAATTGGTATTTTGTGGTTTTCACTTCTATTATGTTAGTTTTGTGTCCTTTAATTCACCATGACCTCTAAAATGTCAACTCATGCATTCTCTAGTATTTTGACTTCCTAATGATGGATTAGTTAATATTAATGACTAGACATTATGAGGAGTCTAAATTGGTCTCTAATATCTAATCCACATCACCTATGATGATACCCCAATTGTATGGTCTTTGTATGAATGCATAGGCAATATAAAGGATAGCATTAGCTGCAGTACTTGACCCACATTACCTATGATTGTACACAAACTTTGGCAATCAATAAGCATTATGAAAGAACTAGTTTTCCACCAGGACTTACTCATATCGCTTATGATTTTTGATAGGGTATATTCCTTAGTTTCATGATTCAAAATCATAGAAATAAGTAGATCATAAGGCTTTATTTCTAGATTTGACTCATCCAAGATTAGGTGAGGCTAGTTAACAAGTTCTTGTAAAAGGTCTTTGACTACATCCAAGATAGGTGAGGCTTGGCCAACTAGTCCTTGAGAAGGGTTAAACACTAGAAAAATTACAAATAACATATTTCATTAGAATTATATTTGACATCAGGGTTTTTAGCTTTGGTTATGGACTTTAATATTATGGATCATGAGATGATCCTTTTGTGCAACATGTGGCTTCATGATATGACTTGCTCTAGTTGTAACAAGTTGGTTGGTTTTACTAGAATATTTCTAACCATTCTTGCATGTTTGTATGAAGATTTATGTTGTTGGAGCTATAAGCTTAATGGTTATTAGAGCTTTAATCAATTGTTTTATTTCTTTATTTTTAGTTATTATTTTCTTTGAGATCTTATGAGTTGTGGATCATGGTGTATTGGAATGGATGTACTAATGTCAATAGTTTTGAACTGTTTTTAGGTCATAAATCATGTAATATTTTACAAGATTTATATAAATGTACTTGAGGGCAAAGAGTCACCCAAACAAGGGAATAATGCAAAGCATTTTAAACTTCTACAAAATAGAACCTCGGTTCTATTGGACACAAATAATTGTCCAAGATGCTACAAGAACATAATGTCCATTTCCCTACTTATCTATAGTTGTACTTTATTTATAACTATATGACTCGAGTGCAATCCAATACATGATAAGGATAAGAATGAAGGGGAAGCAAAAGATACAAAGAAGGATGAGCCAAAACCTATGCCAACTATAGATTGAATCACTCATAGTCTATTTTTTTATTTACTATTTTCTTACTATTCCTCTATCCCTATGGGCTTTGTGGGTTATTTTGGATGATTTCTTAACCTACAACTTCCCTTTTTGCTTATGTATGTTGATGATATTCTAGGTTGATCTTGACCTTGACCTTGTGCTTCCCTAGGCCAAATTGGATTTGTTTTTTTTTTAATTTTTAATTTTTGGATTTATTAATAAAATTCATTATCTTTCTTTAAAAAAAATCATAAACCTTAAGGATAACACTCTACCCTAAACCTAGTCAATTGGATCATCCAATTAAGAATTTTGTATTGATGAGTGGCCTAGTAGACCCTACGCCCAACCATGCGAATCATTAAGCATTCACATGTGATCCAGTCAAATTTCATGGACTTATATCCTTCTAAGTACATTGGTCTCTAGGAAGTGAAACTAATCATTACAATCATTGTCTTCCCAGTTACACTTGTGAAATGCAATGGTATGGTTAAATGAAACCGAGGCATATGATTTTTGTATTTTTACGTTTTATGTTGTAAGTCATGTAAGAATAAAAAATAGAGAATTAAAGATATTTAATTGCTAATTTAATCTAACTAGCTAATAGTTAACTAATTCTAGCATAAGAATCTATTTCCACTTGCCGTACACATTTTGAACACGTTTACCGCTATTGGGTTACCAAACATTAAGCATTACTAGGATTACCAAGCATAAAGTGTATGCTCAAAGCAATTGAACTTATGTGCTTAATTTATCAATATTTAATATAGCTTAATTTATTTTGGTTTATTACTTAATTAATTATTTAATTACTTAAAATATTAAACGAAATTTCATAAATACTAAATACATAAAGGAAATAATTAATCTATTTCAAAGTGCTGCAAGGTTTATCAAAAATCTCATCTTTATTACTACACACACTACCATGCTAAGGTACAATTATGCAAGCAAGAAAATCACAAGAGCTCTGCTATAACTTTCAAGAAATAAAATCACAAGAGCTCCACTATAACTATGAAACTTATTACCATAAATGTGGTTAGTGAGCATGTATTTATAGGTGAAAACAAGCACTACATAGACGGGGCCACATCAACACATCAAATCCCATGTTGACATGATCGCATTGATGTGGTCACATCAACAAGGTTGCATTGATGAGGCCTCATGAATGTAACCCTTGACACAACTCATCATACCCCTATGATTAAATGAAAACTCATCCTCAAGTGAAAAAAAGGAGGAATAAGTTGCTTACAAAATTTTGGGAAGGTATGGGATTATTGACTAACTACTATCACACACAAACACAACACACATACATGAACAAACATTAAGTACACTAGTGTATGGAATTACAATCATTATAAAATTTTAGTATTCAAGATAACAAAATTGAACACCAAGACCAAATTGACAAACATGGCTACTTTGATGACATGAAGATGATGAAGAAGCTCAAATGGACCCAAGTAGTGGAGGTTCTTGAGGCTCCGAAGGACCCTCTCCTACTTTAGGTGCATGCGGTGGTTGTGGTTAGCCTATGACAACTACAACCTCTAGTGGAAGATGGAAGGCATGTAATAGTACCTTCATCTTCTCCTCCTTACCCTTGGGATCATGCACAGTCCACATAGCATCGTTAATGTGGGCTAGCATGGGAACACCCTAAGGATAGGGCATTGTTTGCAATAGTTCCTTTATGTTGACAAACTAGGTAGTGAAAATTTTACGTTCAACATTGAACACCTTCAAAACATTCTACAATTATTGGTAGTTGTTCATCCTTTTGGTTAAGTTCTCAGTAGTGGATCTCTGATTGATGAATTATGCCCTAAGAACCTCAAGTTCAGGATTAGCAAGCTCAAGCTTTTGCTTGGTCTCCTTATGGATTTTGAACTTTGCCTCGTATAGGAAGTATGAGCTGGCCACTTGCTTCTCTAATTATAACTATGGCCATCCAACAATTAGCATTGCTAGGTTTGCATAATGGAGATTGACAAGCTTCATATACTTTAACATCTTCTTGATCTGTAGCTTCTTCATGTGAATTTCCACTTTGTTGTAGTCATTGAGCCTATCAAAGATAGGCTGCTCGACATCACATCCTTCCTTGAGTTACTAGAGAGCCTCATTGAATTTTACCTTTATAATCTGGATGTGTCTTTCATTGATCTCTTTTTGTAGAATTAGTTGATCTTTGTACTGATTTTTGACTCTCTTAAATTTGAGAGCCTCATTTTTCTAGGCAACTATCTTTATTGCTAATTTTTGGCGAAGAGCTTAGATTTTCTCTATGGAGAGATTTCTATTTTTGGCTGCTAATCTCCTTAGTCTAGTGTTCACTTTGGCTAGCTGCTCCTATTGTTGATGGATAAAATCTACCATCTATTGTTTTTGTGCATCAACATTCTGCAAGTAATGATTCTTTGTAGTCAGAATCACATTCTCCTAGATAGTTTAGTTCAAGACCTTTTCAATATTATGCATTGTCACATTAGCCAAGGACTAATTAAAGACTATTATCTTCTTGGCATTCTCAACCTTTTTGAACTTGTCCTAAAGTTTTTTGAAAGCTTCATCATGTGTCAATGTAGGATTGAGAAATGTGGGATAAGCAAGATGGGCTCTTAGTTCAGCAACCTTCATAGCTGAGTGTTATTTTTGTTCTAAGCTATTTTGAGTTTCCTTTCCAATATAATGCACTTTCCCTTTTCTTCTAGAAGCTCTAGCTAGGTTGCAGTGATTGTATCTGGAAGATTGAAGATATCCAAAATTAGTTTCTTAATTTCCACTAGTCGGTCCAACAACTCATTATGTTGGGCTACGCTCAATCTACCGCTAACTATTCCTATATATGTCTCTACATATTTGAGGGTATAAATGTTTAGTATAGATGTTGCAAGTGCATTCAATTATTTAGAAATTCTATCAACAATAATCTCTACTATTGTCTCTTGCCCATGGTGTTGCATCACTAAGATAGTTTTTCCCTTGCCCTCCTCTAGATGCATTGAAAAAATAGTGGCATTCCTAGAGATTTCTGGAAATTGCTACAATTGTGAGAGAGGTAAGATTACCTCTCAAGCATTAGGATTTAATCTTATAGACAACTACATTATTTGAGCTGAGAAAATTGATCCACATCCCTCCATTTGACTAATGGTTTGAACCACTTCATTGATGTGACTCATCACTAAGCGATACATAGATGGGTTGGCACTCATACCTATTCATTACTCTTGCTCTTGCAAGAGCTAATCTCGGATCTTGTGCATGTGTTGACCTATAGTGTTGTTTAATGGGTGGGTGGTGGAGGTGGTGGTTGCTGCTTCCTTTTCTTTTTCACAATCTTCATCATTTCTACCTAGGAGAAAACATGAACATGCCTAATTTTTTCATTACCCTAGAAAACTATCTGTACCATTTTGCATAGTTTTTGTATGAGGCATGGAAAGGGCAGGGCTTTCCTTCCATGCTCTTTTTCCTTAAATTTTTTTTGTATCTCTAGATAGATCAGTGGTGGAAGGTTCATAACGAATTTTTTGCTTAGAGTGGTACATACATGGGCATAGAAAATAATCACCTTGTTAGGTCTCACCATCGAGTTGAGATGGTAGACCACTATCTTAAAATATATGTTCTCTATCACAGTGAGTGCACCATACTCCTTGTGGTCCACTTCATAACACTATTGGGTCCACTTCTTCTTTGCCTCTAGGTCTACTTGTGTGGAGATCTCTACCAAATTTCTTCTAATATCAAGCAACCGAAGGGCCTATGCAATTGCCTCCACTGAGTAGAACACTTGAATATCTTTGTTCTTCATAATGGCTCCTACCTGCCTAGCATTCTAGAATAGATATGTCTGTTCCATGTACCATTACCTACTAGAAGTGATGATTGGCCACATGGAAGAGTTCTACAACTATGTCTTGCATTCTGCTGGAGCATGTTCTAAGAATGATCCAACGCTCAATTCTTGGAGAAGTAAATGTTGGATGTCACAAGCCTTGATCTGATCAAGATAGGCTTGAGTCAATGTGACCTCAAGTCTTGGCATTAGTCCCAGCACCCCATCTCAAGGAGATTTTTTAGTTACAAATACTTCTTCAAGAATCTATCAAATAGATTCCACTTTGGACTACTCCCAAAGAGGTCCCGTCATATAAATTTCTGCTACCTATTCTTGGACTTGCTCTTGTTGATCTCTTCTAGCTCTAGGTCATTTGTCTCTTGGTTGTGATGATCCTCCTTCCTATAGGTGTTTCGGTCTAGGTGTCATTTGTAATCACAACATGACCAAGGATTAGCAATTAATGTGTAACTTTGAAACATTTGGAATACCTTATCTATTAGGGTAGTTACACTTGGCTAAGTTCTGATCATGGTTGGTTTGATTATTTAGCATTATTTTGTTATTATCTGATTAGATAGGTTGCTAGAGTGTGTTGGAAGGGTTTAATGTTCATTACTTAGTATTTTAATATTATTGATTTGTTAAACCCATGGGGAATTTAGAAAATGTTTTAAAATTTGATCATTAAAAGCCTAAGGTTTGTGGCTCCCATGACACAGAGTGTACCTTTAGAAGCTGTAGGACTAAATAATTGAGTGAGTCAAACAAATGGTTTGAAAGTTATGGGCTTTAGAAGGTTTTGAGCTTTGAAAAATTTCAAAAAATTACCTTACATTTAAAGAAAATGGCAAAAAATTCATAAGTGGTGGGCACTATATATAGAATTTTTTCCATGCATCAACTAGGCCTCATTGACTAGGCCTAGTTGACGTGGTTAACTATGTTGACTAGGTTTAGTTGATGTAGCCATTGACCATTATTTGACCAAGTCAAAATTCAAAAAATAGAAGGAGTTTTTGATCAAAATTGGAATCAAATGGAAGCCCAAAAAGCCAAGAACATAATGAGATGCATGAAGAGGACTTGATATTTTACAAAAGATAGGGATTGATTGAAGAAATGCCTTAAGGAGAACATAGTTGGATGCAACCAATGGGGAATGCAAAGGATTTGATTGTTAAAATGCCTAAGGATAAGGGACTTAACTAACCCAACCAAGAGATATGTAAGTGGGTCCTCCTCCTAGTAGGCTTATGTCCTTTTTATCCTTATATAACCTCAACTAAGAAGTCCATAGATCCCATAGTTAATTAATTGTTACCAAAAGTTAAGGACTGAATCCAGAAGAATCCATTTAGAAATTTTAACATATTAAACTAAAACATTAAGAAAAATACAAAAACCATTAGTGAGGTGAGTTATGAAAAGTATTGATGGATGAGAGAGGAAGTGGAATGAAATTCTTAATTATGGTCAATGAAGTCCCTTTTGTATGTTATCGTTAAATGACTTGATAAAGTCCATCCTTAGTCTAGATAAAAAAAATCACTTTTAGTGACTTCACATTACTACTCTAAGACCAAACCATCCCCTGGAAACACAAGAATTCTCTCATAGATCAAACATCATTCCTTATTACAGAAGAAAAGAAAAGTGGGAAGTGAGAAAGGGCCTTACTTAGAGGGGACCTTCAAGTATGGGTAACATGTCTTTTTAGTTCCATAGCGAGTGTTTGTAGCCCATTATTGTGTTTAAGTGGTGTGATTTGAATTTATATCATATTTTTTTTGTAAATTTTATGTTTTTATAGATTTTTGGGATGGGAACCACACCATGCAAAGACTTATTCAACTTCATGTTATTGGTTGACATGGAATGGTAAGAAATCCATGAAAAAACTCATGTACCCAAGTGAGAAGAGAGGTAAAAAGAGTACCAAGTTGCCTTGAAGTTACATCCTTTCAAAACCTTTGAATTCTTTCCATGTTTGGAAACTACCAAGGTCATAAGTTCATTAAAGTTTCATTAATGGAAAAGGAACCACATATTTCCAAAAGAAGGAAAACCATAGAGTATGTGAATGGGTGGATGACATGCACTGATTGCCTATTTCATGAAAAAAAAACTTTATTTTAGTTATTAGTCATCAAAATTCAAAAATAGAAACCAAACATTAGCAATTCAAAAACATTAGGTACAAACCACGATTGGCAAACAACTACAACATCACTATGTCCTATTGGCAACAAAGCAATTTTATTAGAAAACAAGGAAAATTCACACCAAAATAAAGGAAAATATAAAATAAATTGTAAAATATTAAAAAAAATAAAGCATACTAATGATGTTTTAAAATAAAAATTTGGAAAAATAACAAAGTGTAAAATAAGAAAGTATAAAAACAAAGAAAGTGTAAAACAAAAAGTTGTAAAACAAAAAAGTATAAAAAATGAAGATCCATTGTAATGATTAGCATGGATGGCCATCTCCCCCATGACTGAGTTGGAAGGAGGAGATCTGAAAAATTGAGTGGGGTTGTTCATCCAAGGAGGTGTTGATTTCAATGGCTTGCTTGGTCTCATGGAAAGGTTTAACTTGCTGCATCTTGACCAATTATTTCTTGTTTGGGCTCTTAGTTTTGTAGATCAACATGATCCTAGAAGGAAAGGTTTTATAAATGATGTAAGGCCCTTTTCACAATGTTTGAAACTTAGTTCATTGAGGTACATGTGTGGGGTTCCAGTAGAAAACCTTGTCTCCAAGTTGAAATTTTACCTTTCGTATTATAAGGCCATGACATTTTTTTGTTAAATACCTTTTACACTTTATTCAATGATAGGGCTATCAATCTATTCTCATCTAACACATTAAGGTTGATTAATATTTCTTTCTATGCTAGGCTAAGGTCAAGGTCACAGGTTGTTGAAAGTGTGGGGAGCTTAGACTGGATAGGAGGAGTTGGTAATTTTCTATACTCTAGCTCATAGGAAGAGTAGCCTATAGGAAGTTTCCATGTGGAGTGGTAGGTCCAAAAAGCATCATTCAATTTTGTGCTCTAGTCTTTCATATATTTGATAATTGTTAGGGTTATGATATTAGTAATCTCCCTATTGGTAACCTCTACTTGACCATTGGCTTGGGGGTGGTAGGGTGTTGTTAGTTTATGTTCAACCCCCAAGCATTGCATGAGCTTACAAAAGGTAGCATATGTAAAATGAGTACCATTTTTAGAAATTAGTGCATGTGGTACTTCAAAAATATTTATAACATTCTATTGTACAAGTCATGTAGTAGTGGAAGATGTATAGTTGGTGACGATTATTGCTTCTATGCATTTGGTACGATAGTAAATAGTGACTGTTATGTACATCTTTCCATTTGACATAGGCATGATGGAATCCATGAAGTCTATGCCCAAGATGATGAAGGGTTCTAATGGTTGGATCTACTATTGAGGTCCCTTCATTTGATCAGTTATCCCACCATCTTGTTGATAATGTTCATAAGAGCGGACAAATTGGTGAGCATCCTTGAAGATTATTGGCTAGTAATACCCAACCATCAAGATCTTAATGGCCACGTGTCTCCATGCATAGTAGCCCCCATAAGCATCTTGGAGAATGTGTAGTTGAGTAGCATCAGGAACACAACAATGAACCAAGCCATCGGTGCACACCTTGTAAAGGTGTCCATTGATTTCCATGAAGTGTTTGACCTAATGAAGAAATTGTTATTTCTTTTGGTGGTCCAAGTCTTGTGTCATCTCCTAAGTAAGAAGATAAGTGAGGATACCATCATATCATTTTGGTTCAATGGGAACTTATTCATTTATTGCATTAGCAAAGAGGAGTTCATCAGGAAATTAATTAAAAAGTAAGCTCTCCTCCTCTTTGTTGTCACATCGTAACTGAGACAAGTGGTTAGCAACCACATTCTTAGTGTCTTTTTGATCTACCATTATAAGATCGAACTCTTGTAAGATCACTAGCAATTGTATGATATGGGGGCTCACCATTGGCTTGTTCATTAGGAAGTGAATGACACTATGTTCCATGTGTACAAACACCTTATACTCAAGCACATAGTACCTAAAATTCTCCATGAGATACACCACCACCATCAACTCTTTTTCTATTGTGGTGTAGTTGAATTGTGCATCGACAATGGTTTGACTTGAGTAGTGGATGTAGTAAGAATGTTTTTGATCATCCAATTATGTAAGCATGACTCCCAAAGCATAGTTTGATGAATTCATCATGATGAATTAAAGCTTCTACAAACTTCTCCTTAAGCTAGTAAAATTCCTTTTTGCATTCCTTGATTCATATGAGCAAAGTATCTTTCTTTGTGAGTTTGACCAATGGTTTAGCAATCTTAAAGAAATTCTCTATGAATCATCAATAGTAGCTAGTGTGTCCAAGGAACAACTAGACATCTTTAATTATTTTCGGTTGATGGGTTATTCCTTGGGTGACTCTAATCTTTTTAGGATTTAGTTAGATCCTTGCTTAAGAAATTATATGCCCAAACACAATGCCCTCCTAGACCATCAAATGGCTTTTCTACCAATTGAGTTGAAGATTGGTCTTCACACATCTTTTAAGCACTTATTCAAGATAGTTCTAGGCTTGCTCAAATGTAGCGCCATAGGTGGAGAAGTCATCCATGAAGGCTTCCACCATGCTACCAATCTACTACTAAAAAATGCTTAGGACCAAGTTTAGAAACATTGCAGGGGCATTGCACAAACCAAAGGGCATCTTATGATATGCAAAAGTCCCCCAGGGACTTGTGAATGTTATTTTGGCTTGATCTTTGGGCATGATTTGAATTTGGTTATAGACACTATAACCATCCAAAAAGCTATAATAGCAATGTCTAGAAATAGTTTCCAACACCTAGTCCACAAATGACAATGGAAAATTATCTCTAAACATTATCATATTAAATAGTGTGAAATCAATACAGACTTGCCACCTATGATATTTCTTTGGAATAATTACAAGTGGGCTAATCCACTTACTATCTACAATTGGATAGATGAATCCTGCCTTAAGGAGTTATTTAATTTTTTCTTTGATTATTTGCTTCATATTGGTGTTCATTTGTTGCTATGACTACCTATTTTTCTTCATGGTCAAATCAATATAGATGTAATGCTTGCATATTCAAGGATCAATCCTATTAGTTTAGGATATGGCCAAGAAAAAGTTGTTGGTCATTTGTTGACTAGCTTCAACAGAATCCTTTTCTACTTAGGAGCAAGGTTAGCATAGATTATTAACATCTTGCCATTTTTTGAAATGCATATTTCATGCTAGTAGGTAGAGTTTTCAACTCTAAGGGCTCACATTTAAAATTATAAAAGATTTCCAACTCTTCTAAATTGGTATCATGAGGTTCATTATTAGATAGTTAGCAATGAACTTACTCTAGTTCATCCATGCCTTTAACATAGGTACAAGTTAGGCTCTTAGTAGGTTCCATGCAAAGTGTGCTACTTTCAGAATCAACTGTCAACCACTGGGTACCCTCTTATTGTATGGTTGCTGTGTACAAGCACTTTTGAATTTTAGATTCATATACATACTATCTGCATGCTTCGATTGATGTGCTTTTGATATATTAGAGTTTTCCACATAATTACACTTGGTATTGTTGTACACGATGCATGGAACTCTCTTCTTCTCAATCTTTTCAAATGCATTTTCCTTGGAAATCTCTAAGGAAAGATCTCTAATGCACATTTGTGCATCAATAGTGCTCAACCAAGCCCTTCCCATAACGATTAGGAAGCTTCCCTTGTAATTTTTAACCTTGATCACTAGGAAATTAGTAGGATACAACCACCCACAAATAGTGGTTATAATGTCCTCCACTAATTCTAAGAAAACAATGATGGATTGATCTACCAATTCTAAATAAATCTTGCTCTTCTTGAGAGGAGGCAAGTTTTAGGCTATGCACATTTTAAGAAAAATTAGATTGATACTAGAGCTTGAATCAAGAAGAACCTTGCATGGCTCATTTTTAGCAATGTGTAAGTAGATGAGAGGACTACTAGGATCCATCATTTTCCTGAAAAGGTTGCCAGCCTTAATCCAATCATATACAAAATGGGTTAACATGACTATATGGATCTTGAGAGGTATTTGGTTTGAAGGGCTCTTGAAAGTAATGGATGTAGAGGATGAAGGAGACACAAGGTGAGCAAATGCATGAGTTGATGAGGGATTTGTAGGGCTATTAGTTCAGAAAAATGGTCTTTTATAAAATCTAGTTTCTAAACCACTCAACTAAGGAATTGATTATAAGTTAATAGCCTTGGTAGAATTACATTACTATAGTTGTGAAAGAATTTCACTTTGCATGGATGGAGCATGTGGTAATTAGGTTTAGGATGGAGGGACATGTGGTGAAGGATGAGGAGGATGATAAGGATATGGGGATTCCCATCTAGGAGATGGAGAATGAATTCTGTAGTACTCCAGAGGGTAGTAGTGATGCTGGAAGGAAGCATGACTAGAAGAGTTACGTGGAGACATGGGTTGTTAAACATAGTACCCATATGGATTGGGTTGTTTGTAAGTGTGATATTGCCTTGGTGGTGACATCCCTCATGACTATGGGTGCTGCCATTGATGGTACTACTTGTACAGTTATGGTGGAGCTCCACTTGGATAATAAGGTTGTTATTTTTTGTAGAACTACCTTGGGTTTCCTTGAGGATAAGACAACCTTTTGGATGCTTGCCTTTGTGCCAGTCTAGGATTTAGAGCATAAACCCTAGATTCCTATAAGTGTGATAGAACATGGCAACATCCCTTGGGATGTTTATATTGGTAGATGTTACACCCATCATCATCATCTAATTTTGACTCCACAACCTCTTCTACTACAACAACCTTATCCTTACCCTTTGGTAGGCATGTTTAGCTTCCTTTCTTTTCTTGTGGTCATGATCACTACCATACTCTTTGGATTCTTTTGTAATTTTCAAACCAATTTGAAATTTTTCATCCAAAGACTCCCACATTTTGTCAACCTTAGTTGAAATTTTAGACATAAATTTTTGAATTGGCAAGGTTTTTTGCTACACCACTTCATCAAGTGGTTCCACCCCCTTAGTGTCATAGAATTGGACCTTCCTTTTTTTGATGGAGGGATCCTAGTTATACTCCTTAATACTTTTCCATTTTCTCAACTCACCTCCTTCTTTTGCAACCTCCTCAATCAGTTTTTCAATGTAATGGATCCTTAGTTTTGATAGTCTCCCTTGGGCATAGACCCCAAGGGTTCTTCTTGTTTTTGATTGAAGCCCATATATGATATGACAAAGCTGATCTTGCTGAGAATAACCCTGACTAAGAAATTTATGCAAAAGGGAATAATACCTACCCATGGTAGTGTTCAAGGGTTCATGTGTTCCTTATCGCTAGCCTTGGATTTGCTTTATCAAATTTGACAATTTAAGGTAGGTTTGATATTTGTCATTGAACAACTTAAGCATCGTACTCTAGCTGCAAATTGATTTTGACTCGAAGGAGTAGTACCAACTTTATGCTTCTTTATTAAGCATTTTGGGAAATAGCTTAAGTTTCTACCAATCATTCTCAATGATCTATAAGGCATAGGCATTGTGAAAGGATTGAAGATGAATCTGTGGATCTGAGTTGTATCCCTCCTCAAATCTAGGGATATTGTTTGTATATAGCCTTTTGATTCTACTATCTTTCACATGTTTGGCTAGAATTTTGACTACCTTTGCGATGTTCAACATGATTTGAGTTGCAAGAAAAGGTTCATCATCATCCTGATTTCAATGATGCCTATGATGTCCTCTACTACTCCTTCATTCATGGTGGGTTTTATGATCATTGTCCTTCCATTCACATCCATCATAGTTTCATTCCTTATGATTTTAGTCAGATTTAGAGGAGGAAGAAGAAGATGCAGATGAAGAGGATGAAGAGGGAGAAGGACTACCACCTCCATGCTATCTTCCACCTTCTCTCCACTAGTCACAACCATGTTAGTTAGTTTTATCATCTTCATGATGCTTGCCCAAGCTCGTATCTTGAATCCCACTTTTTCTTGAACTTGAATTGTTGATAGGGGACTATAAGTTTAGATTCAATCCCCCTTCACCAGAATCAAGGGGTGGAAAATTTTCATGTTAAGAACCCCTAGAGGGAGGATTCTCCTTCTCATTTTGGTTTAGTAGGAACAAGGGGTTAGTGAACTATTAACCCTTCATAGCTTCATGGTGCTTCTCCTAGTGTTGATCTCTTTTGCATTGTGTTTTAGTGGGACGGTAGTCCTAATAGTCATGGTCCTGCACAACATATTTGTCATGAAGATCTTGGATGCCCAACCTCTTAAGAGTTTGGTGCAGTATCTCAGGAATAGATTGGTTGGAAGGAAACACAACATTACTCTTCATAAATCTCCACTACAATTATTCATCCTAATGTAGGATGAAGGTCAAATCAGTTTCAAACTCATCTAGATGAGTGTACACCACTTTGAATTCTTGGGGCACTCATAGTTTTGATTCATCATGCCTATGAGAAGAAGACATTTTGGGTGAGAAGAAAAATTTAGCATGCTCTAAGTATAATTATTATTATTTATATTTTTGAATTATTGTGACTTTATGGTTCATTCCAATGATCTTAAATAATTTTCACTAATTCCTAGATAGTGCACATATCAAACTACAAGTCCCCAACAATGGCACCAATGATGAGCAGTCTAGTAGACCCTACGACCAACCATGTGAATCATTAAGTGTTCATGCATGATTCATTTGAATTCTATGGACTTATGGCCTTCTAAGTACACTAGTCTTTAGGAAGTGAAACTAACCATTGTAATCATTATCTTCCCAATTACACTTTTGAAATGCAAAGGTATGGTTAAGTGCAACTAAGGCATATGATTTTTGTCATTTTTTTGTTTTATGTTCTAAGTTGCCTAAGAATAAAGAATAGAGAATTAGAGATATTTAATTTTTAATTTAATCTAACTAGCTAATATTTAAGTAATCCTAGCATAACCATCCATTCCCACTTACCGTACACATCCTAAACACGTTTAATGCTACTAGGTTACCAAACGTTAAGCGTTACTGGGATTACCAAGTGCCAAGCGTATGCTTTAAGTGGTTGTACTGATGTGCTTAATTTAGCTTAATTTATTACTTAACTAATGATTTAATTACTTAAATCATTAAAGGAAATTGCATAAAATACTAAATACATAAAGAAAATAATTAATCTATTTCAAAGTATCACAAGGTTTATTAGAAAGCTCATCTTTATTATCGCACACATTGCCATGCTCAGGTATAATAGTGCTTGAATAAAGATTTGTACACTCTTTGATTCCTATTGTGGGCACTTAGAAAAATATTTTAACTTTTAAGTAAGAAAATTGCAAGATCTTTGCTAGAACTATAAGACTTATTATCATAAATGTGGTTGGTAAGCATGTATTTATAGGAAAAAATAGACATTGCATTGATAGGCCATGTCAATACATCAAATCCCATGTGGATGCAATTGCATGGATGGGGTCACATGGATGGGGCTGCATTGACGAGGCCTTATCAATGTAACCCCTTGATGCAACACATCATGTATCAATATGATATTAAAATAAAATTATCATACTATTAAAAGATAACTAATGTCCATTATTCAATTAATAAGTTGAGAACCAATTATGAATATAAATCATTACTGCAATCACAAAATATAAATGGAACATAAAGCTTAAAAATAAATATTATGCAAAAGTCAAAGATATGCAATTGGAAGAACCAAAGAAACCTTCCTCAACATAGGAAGGTAAAATCCACAAAAATTAATTCAAATCACAATAGAAAATTTTTTAAGTGTATCTTGATTTTTGTCAATTGTAGTTGTAGATTTTGGTGATTATTTACATAATATTAAATTTAGAAAATTTAATTTTCTATCTTATTTTAACCAAAATTAAATAATCTAGTATCATGATGAATCATTTATTTATCTTAAAATATTATATTTAAAATTTAAAAGACCAATAATAGTGAAGAGACAAATAAAATACGATATTATGCTTCTTCAAATAGAGATGATGTTAATGGGTGAAACTATTTATTAGGTTATAGAATACACTCTTTATATTTTAAAAATGTGATTATGAAAACCAATAATAAGGGATGGTGATAAAACCTATTTTTAATGAGTCATGATATCATATCTATGATATTACATCTATGATATCATAGCTTTACATACATAATCATTGATGCGATGTAGTGGATCCTAGTCACCCTTATAAATACCAATATTTTATTGCATCAACAAAAAAATTTCATTCCAACCTTATGGATTATCTTATAGTTTGTTTTTATGGTTTACACTTAGCAATATGATGAATGCCCATAGTGTGGTTTTGAATAGTTGAATGAAATCTTTATTCAAATGGATTGTACTTAGGTACAGTTCATGAACTGTAATAAAGATTGAGATTGTTTTCCACCATTGTAGAATCCACTTAGTTTCTTTATTTTACTTAGCTTATTTCATTACTTAGTTTAATTTTCATTTCCTTAATATGTTTACTTTAGCTTAGTCTTTTACCTTTCTAAAGCAATTTACTTTTCTATGCTCATTAGTAAGTAGGAATGGGTACAAGTAGTTTCAAGTGTATAAGTATAATTTTTTGGTAATCCTAGTAGTGTTATTGCTTGGTTTGATCAATAGCATAACACTTGGCAACCTAGTAATGGTTGCATAAGCCCAAGATGTATATGGAAAGGTAGGAACAACTACTCATCGCTAGAGGATAGAGTAGATGTATATTTTTGTTATCACTTAAATTTAGAACTTATTCTCATTTTCATTATGGTTGCACTAAGGAGTAACATAAGACAAAATCATCAAGATGTCATATTCCTTACTTAGAGTTAAGCCATACACTTGCACTTTACTAACTCAAAGTAGGAAGACAATGATCACGAATCGATTATTAACTTCTAGCATACTTATATTGTCCATCTATAGATTACAATATGATCATGCGTATGCACTTGTGACTTGTATGGTGGAGTTTTGGAATATCCTAGTAGTCATCATTAGCACCATTGTTGAGGATGTGTCAATGTTTGCTTAGTAGTTGATCTTACAAAGATCATTATATCAAGAATCCCAAAGTTTATCTTACATGTTTTAATCAATCTCTTAACACACACACGCGTGCACACACACACACACACACAAGAGCACTAAACATATAACATGGCTTTGACACTTACGAAAAAGTCATCACCTACCAAAGAAACTCAATAGAGTCATAACTAAAGATAGGATGAAGAAGACTGGAGTGAGTTAATGAAAATTAGAATTTCATATGCTCATACAGATCTATATTATCCTAACTCACATTTATCTTTGATTAGGATGAATAGATGAGGTGAAGAGATTTGCAAGACAATGTAGTTTGGCCTCTTGAATGTTCAACACTATCAATTCCATAGGCAACCTTAATGAGGTTGAACCTTGGCCATGCAGAAGAAGGATATTATGTTACTAAATAGTTGACTAGGCCATATTAACCCATCCAAGTACAAGTAAGAAGGGATGTTGCCATGGAGACAAGACATGAGAACAACAAAAGAAAGAAAGTAATCTACAATGTTGTTTTGGAAGAAATCAATGATGATACATTCATAATGGAAAAACTCCACCAAACCCATGAATCTCATTCATAGACATTTATCATCTATCTAGAAGAAATTTTCAAAATATAATTACATTTGATTCTTGAGGAAACACCTAGGAGGGATGTAGAAGACTCCAAACAAAGGTGGATCTTAAGGCCTAGAGCTTCTACAAAACCACAAGAGAATGAATCATGAAGTCATAGAAGGAGAACCAACTAGAATCATTCTCCAACTACTTCCTCTTCCTTCTCATGATCATCAATGGAATCCAACAAGAGAGAATGAAGACCTGGAGACTCTAGAAAGAAAAGAAATAGGGATCATAATAGATGTGAATACTAAAGAAGGTATCCTAACAAAGAAGAATATGATTATGAATAACAAAGAGATAGAATCAAGCATGAAAAAATGGAATGACATTATGATCATTAAAGGGGTCATAACTAGAATTGAGCATATGAGCCTAACAAACATGAAGAACCCCTACTGGTGAGTCACAACATGATTAACATTAGAGAAGCATACATCCTTTCCAAGCACATAAGGAATAGTCGCATCAAGTGACTAGACATGAATAATATTCCCAACTTTGAAGGTGGATATAATATAGATCCACAACACCATCTTTAAGAATTAAATAATTCTTGTGTCCTTCAAAATATGGAGAGTGATTAGTACAAGTTAAATTTTTTTTCCAGGATTCTCATCAAGAATCCAAAAAGCTGATAATAGTCCTTAGAACTAGAATCGATCTGAAGATGGAGTACCATGCTTGAGATCTTCAATGAAAAGTTTTAAACCTATTCAACAATGTCCAATTTAAGGAAAAAAATCCAAGGATAGAAGTAAGGGACACATGAATCCCTGAACATAGCATTGGATAGATATTATTCTTTACTCCATAAATGCCTAGGCCATGGATTTTCACAAAGAGAATAACTAAGGCATATTATTGATGAGTTAATAAACAAGGCTAGAGAAACCCTTGGGGTATATGCTCAAGGAAGAGTATTAGAAATGACAATTGATTGAATTTAAAGACTAATAGACTAGGTGGCCCAAGAAGAAGGAGAATTGAAGAAAAGGGAATCAGTTGAAGAATACAACTGAGATCCTGCAATAAAGAAAATAGATGTTAGAATGTGTGATAGACAAGAAGAAAAAACTTTAGAGGATGTCATTGAAAAGAAGACTCTATCCATTCATTACAATAAAGGTAGAGAATATGTGAAACTTAGTAGATGAGAAATTTGCTACTACACTTAAGATACTAGATGAGAAGATGTAAACAAGTGCTAAACAAGAACAAAGAAAAGAATAAAAGAAGAGATAACGAACAAGAGAATTACAAATATAAAGGAAAAGATGTTGTAGTTAAGAAATTTATAGACTCTAGTTCATAAGATGAAAAATGAGGTAAAGTGCACCAATATGAACATCCTAAGAAATGTTCTGTTATCATGGCCCACTTGCAAGAGTTTGGGGCATATGCACTTAACCCAAGATTTGTTAAGAAGCAAATGCCAAAATGATTACCTTACCGACAAGGTAATCTTAGACAACACTACCAACTATCATACTATATAAGAGAAGCCTATATTTAGCCATAGGAGAAATACCAGTAGCATGAGCAACAACCACAACCATGGGGAATGCCACCTCTAAGGCGGAAATATCCATATAGACAACCCTATATATTATGTTCAACATCTAATCTCTCCAGGAAATGCTTTAGTCCATACTTCCTCTCACTACTATCCACCAGAGTATTATAGGCCCACTACTTCAAGAATGGATCCAAATCCTTATGCACATTAAACAAAAACTAGATCATTAATACAACCTCATAATTCTCTACCCTCATTACTACCACCAGTTGTGAAGGGAGAATTGCCAACACAACTATAACAAAATAATTCTACCAGGGTAGTAAATATAGAGAGGATGTGATAATGAATGAACCTAGATCCAAGAAATATTCATTTTTCAAAATAAGTCCAAAAAAGATTCAAAGAATGGAAACTTCACCCACATTAACCCCATCCACACATTTCTTAAGGTAATACCAAGCTTTCACATTCTACAAATTCAAATTTGACCACTATCATGCTGACTCAAACTATCACACACTGGTTCAAGGTAGGAGTACTTTCTAGGTAGAGAAAAAATTTGGGAAGTTACTTAGTATATCTCCAAATAGTAGGATATAAACCATGAAAATATGTACTAGATTTTGGAATAGGAGTAAACCTAATTTCATAAGATATGTACAAAGTGTGGAATCTTCCTCCACAAAAGAAGAGCAACATCCGATTAGAGCTTGTAGACTAGTTAATCACTATTCCACTTGAATAGGGGGACGATGTCATTACCACTATAAGTGCCTAGTCTTATCCTACTAAATTCTTAGTGAGACATGTGGAAAAACATAAGATGGAACTTTCTATAATTATGGAAAGAGAATGGCTTAGCACGATGGATGCTAAGCTAGGAATTAAAGACTTGTCCTTGAAAATTGCCAAGGAAGATGAGGCTAGAATCATTTAGAGATGTTGAGTTCCATGTATTGCATACACCGATAATGAGTGTGATTGTATGTGGAAAATTTGTATCATCAAATAAGAAATCAATACAACATGCAATTACTATGTAGAAGATATGTGTGTGCAAAAATGTCTATATACAACAACCATCAAACAAGAAGTCACCTAGTGAGTGATTACTAAATAAGAGACAGAGTCTAACATGTACATGGAACTGTCTAACAAATTATAAATGCCTATGTTGAAGCAGCTAATGAGTTAGATTACTTAAGGAAGCAACAACCCTATGTACACTCACATTAAGAAGAAGAAATCAAGTAGAGACAACTAGAAATCCTAGACAAGTATGAACTAGAACCTTTAGAGTTGAAAGCCCTACTAAATGTGCTAGAGTATGCTTTTTTGAATAATAAGAAATTGGCAATTACTAATGTTAATATTGATAAATAATAGAAGAGAAGTTATTGGAAGTGGTGAATAAATTGTCAATATCATTTGCATGATCCTATGATGAAATAATAAGTATTAACCCATGCATATGCAAACACCAAATTTATACAGATTCAGCTATCAAACCATGTTGCCAGCCTCAAAGAATATTGAATCCTAAACTTAAACAAGTGGTAAAACAAGAATTGAAGAAACTATTAAAAGTAGGATTCATCTATCCAATGACAGGCAGTGAATGAGTTAGTTTCTTAGCCATTATCCCAAAGAAATGTGGCAAGTGGAGGGTTTACCTTGACTTTCAGCTATTGAATTTAGCAACATTCAAGGACCACTTTACTCAACCATTTCTTAACCAAGTCTTGATACCATTCCAAGAACCTCATACTACAGTTTCCTCAATGGGTACAATAGGTATAATCATATTCATATTGTACTAGAAGATTAAGAAAAGACTACATTCACTAGTCCATGGGGGACTGTTGGCATATTTTGGCCATTTCATGGAACAGGTTGGCATGATAAAATTGATTAAAGGTTTTTGGAAGGAAAAATACAGGAAGCCGTAGGTAAATCTAGGGTAAATATTTCAAGCGGATAGAACCCTAAACCACAATTATCATTTGCTCCTGGAACCTGCAAAAGAAAAAGAATATCTTCTTCAATAATTCGTAGTATATAGAGAGTGGAGTCTTCACATAAAAGGGAAAAAATGCAATAGGGTTTCTAGCTTGTATTTGATAGAGCACTAGGGCATGGTAGAGAAATAAACTCCAAGAAAAATGTAGTGCATAACTGTAGTTGACGAAAATCTTAAATCATGGTAGACAAGGGCATTCTGCCAAGAATTTGGTCCCAAAAAATCAGTGAACAAAGAGCACACATGGAGGTCTCATCGGGAACGATGGTTATAATCATTTCCATTGCGCCTTTGGCTCCACTGGTGTTCAAAGTATTTCAACAATTTCAATAGAAGATCTCGATGTTATAGCCCACAACAAATTAGATTTGTTCTAAGATTGCTTGAAATTGTCAAGAAGAATAATTTAGGATCAATTGCTGCAAATGATATTGGAATTATTATGCCATCTTCTGAACACATGGAAATTTCAGAGAATTCCATCTTTGCATGGTGTTCAGTGATTCCAAGGAGATGAAAAAGCTATAATAATTATATTACAAAATCCATGCAGAGATATGGGATGATTGAGATCTCCAAAATATTTCAATGTAACTATTTCAAATGCCAAGATGTGTAGGTTGAAGAGGTATTGATTCCTGTCATTCATTTCCATCAACTAAAAAAGGAACAACGTTTCCTAATGTATGCAAAGGAAAGTTGGATGAAAAGATGGAACGAAAGAAAGCAATATATAAAATGACTAGGTTGGTATGTAGCCAAGAAACATTGCCATCAACTTTGGATCAACTGGTAAACGCTAATGTGGATACACCTCTGTGTGGACCATCATGAGAAGACTTGCTAATGGAAAATCTTTGGATACTAGCAAAGAACGAGTAGGAGCTACCTTAGGGAAAAGGTGATAGAAAATAATGTTTCAGGCTGCCAATATTTATTCAAGATATCTACGTTCTGCCTCAAATAATTTGGAAAGTAGGCAGGAAAATAGAATTTCAAAAGAAATACAAACTCATCAAAGAATGTAAAATCTTAGGAAATATGTTGGATCAATAAGCTATTAAAGGAAACAGACAATAAATAAACCAGAGAGACATTGGTGGTCCAGCCATACAAATTGAATCCTTCAATCTCTTTGGATCGTGAGAGGCTTCTATCGAAGTTGATGTTTCTGGGCACGAATCCAGCATTGTTGTTCCTGCTTCTGGTTTCTAAGGGAAGGATCTCTCGAGGAGGAACTTGAGATCCACAGTGTAGAGTAAGACTAAACCTAGCCCAAGGTTTTATCAGAGCATTGTTAAGATAGTAAAGTTTGTGGAATTCATGGATCGTCCTTTTTCCATCTCAGAGAAAAAGGATGCGTTCGAAGGGATTAACGCAGAACAAGAACAAGCTTCTAGATTTTAGGGGTACTATGTCTTAGGCAGTTTTACATTTGGCTCTGATCTAGCGTCTAGAATTCAAATTCTTTGTAGCCATTCCTACCTAGCAAAAAATAAGAAAATAAAATAAAAATCTGTAGCGACTCTCATGGAAACAACAAAGGCAATTTTTAAAAAGTCTAGAATCCAAGCCATTGACACATCTGCTTTCGTAGGCACTGCAATGGGCTGCTCAAGAAATGCAGTGAAGTCAGCCTTATTTGTGATGATGAAATTGCACTCATTATTTTCTGAGAGACAACAGCTGATGCATCATCACCTATAAACATTTAACCCTATGGTGAATATAGCCACTAGAAACTTGGTTTCATTTTAAATTTCCTATAAATGTTGTAATTTCATGACAATTGTAGCCTCTCAATTAAAATGGTGGTTATAATCACTAAAAAGGCCACTTGTCAACTACAACTTTTTTATCTCCATGGTGACCACTTGGCAACTGAATGGGCCACTTGGCAACTAAATGGAACACTTGTCAACTGTAGCTTTTTTATCTCTATGATGGTTATAACCATCCATAATGTTTGTAACTTACCTCACCTTCTCATGATGATTGTAACTACCTTGAGGTTACTATAAAAGGGCTTCAAGGGTAGGAAGGAAAAGGGCTTGGGGTCTTGCTTTGGGTCTTGGTGGCAAAGGGGAAGAGCATTTGTAAAGAAGAAATTGCGAAAGATTGCTTATAAGATGACTTGCTAAAGACAATATTTTAGCCTCTTTGTCATAGTCCTATGAGTTGTGTTTATTTTTTATTCTGTTTAAATTGTTTAGCTAGTGGTTTAGATAGTATCATGCTTGGCAAGTAATTTTGGGATTTTTAGATTGCTTTTATTATTATTTTTGCATGATAGAAAATTTCTATTAAAAGTTTTTCCATAGAAGAGCTTGTTTTTGAAAACCTTAAGAGCATTTTAGTAGTGAATTTTATTATTGTGCAATATATAAGAACCGCTATTGAGATTGTTGTAAGAGAGCCTTTCCATGTAGTCAAGCTGTTGAATGATTCAATAGTCAAGAGGGTTCATAAAATATTTGGTATTTTGATAGGACCATAATAGCTTCTTTTATCTTTAAAGTGACTCTCCATGGTATTTCAATCATAAATTGTCAAGTCTTTTGAAGGTTCTGTTGAATGCAATTGTTGACATCCATTATCTAGCCAAAATAGAGCCTGGTACATGATAGTTTATGCAACATTTTTTTTGGTAGCATAGTAGGATTGTCTTGAAGAAATTGCTTATTTGAGCCTTGGAAGTTTAAAAAATTCGGAGTTATTGAATTTGGGATAGCTTTATTGCAAAGTGTTTACTCGTATCATTTTACCTTATTTAAACATTTGAGATCTTTACATAAATCTGCTTTCTTTTTCTCTTCTTTCTATTTCCATTGAATCTCGCTCTATTTCTAGTTTTCTTGTGGAACTATCTCTTTATCTGGGGAAAATTAGAAGTAGATTCATAGAGTTGTGCTCAAATTTTTTTGCAAAACTTTATTTGTTACAAGTAGGTATTATAAGGACCACATAGACTAGGAAATTGAACAAAATAGGAACTCTCAACAACTCACAGTACTTTGCAAAGTTGGCTAAATCTCTTTAAGATAAGTCATTTATAGTTTTACACACAACCCAATTGTTTCATTTTTCATAATAGCACACACACATACTCACCTTAACTACTCATTCTATTTGGAGGTATCTAGGCCTTGGTGTTGCTAGAGACTAGCAAGCACCTAAATCCTATTCGAGGACACTCGTTGGTGGTCACGTCCCAAATGGTCGTCGACAGTTCTTTTGATGCTAGAAGGAGGGCTGAAAATTTAGCCTCTAAGTTCATAAGCCTTATAATTTTAGCACATAAACCCTTCTTTGTTACCATAAAGGCTTAAGAAATTAAATACTATTTTCAGTTCATGATCAAGAAGATTGATAATTTGGAAAATTTAAAAGTTTCAAAAGATATTCTTAATTCTAAGATTAATTCTTCATCAGAAGAAGAAAAAAAGAAAGTTTTTGAATTGGGAACAAATAGTGGAGTGAAAACTAGAAGATCAAGAAGATCGCCCATTATATCTAGTTTATTGATTTATAAGAGAAGATCTAGAAATTCTAAGAGTTCAACTATCCAAAGGAATAGGATGGAAAATCCTTGGCAAAGAGTTACACCATTAGGATTTCAAAATTATAATGACATTCCTAAGGTAGTTTACAAATATTTGCATGAGCCTTTCATTCTTGGAAAATCTTATTTAGCTAAAGAATATATTCACATGTTTGAGTTAGCTTTAGCTCATGCAAATATTCAACATCAAGATCAAGCTTGTAGGTTGTTTGTATCAAATTTAAAGGATATGGCTCAGATTTGGTATTCAAACTTACCAAGTAATAGTATTACAAGTTGGGATGACATGAAGAATCTTTTCTTAGCCTAGTTTGGTAATCAATTAGATCAACAACAANTTTCTCCTTAACCAAATTGAAATGTTGGGGTTCATAGCCTTAAGATAAGTTTCTTTAAGAATTTATTCTAATGGCCTATATTGTCTTTGAAAGAGTCCACAAATTCGTTAAAACTTNGGCTATGAACCCCAACATTTCAATTTGGTTAAGGAGAAATCCAAACTTAACTACACTAAATGACTACTTTAGTGAAGCTATACATTTAGAAAAATAGTTGAACTTGAATCCTGAAGAAAATATTGCAATTCAAAAAAGAGAAGAAGAGTTATGATTCCTATGCAAGATTTAACTCAATTTAAAGCTTTACTAGGTCCATCTCATGTTAAGATAGAGAAAGAACATGAAAGAGTAGAATCTGAAAAAGGACAATTAATGAGAGATATGTCTAACAAAATAGTGAAGCTTGAAAAAGCCTTAGCAAGAGTTAATATCAAGGAAGAAAGGAAAAATAGAAAGCATAAACATAAAAACACTAAGTTAGTAGAAGATGAGGATGAAAGTGATCTAATTTTGTCCAACTTTCTTGATATTGAATCTGATAATGAGTTATCTAGTGTTCATTATGCAAATAAATCTTCTAGAAATGGATCTAGTGATACTTCTTCTCTATCAGTTCTGAAGAAGATATGTCTTCAGATGAATAATGTAATAATAATGAGGAAAATAGATATAGTCTTTGATCAAAAGAAATATTAACTACTTTTAGACCCCCAAATGTTATTACTAATCCATCTACTAAGAGAAAAGCTTTTAAGCCAAATAGAAGAGATAAGAATAAAGATAAAAACAATCAAGTAGAGCAAAGCACTCCAAATCAGTCTTTTAATAAATGGATAAAGAAACCAAGCTTTATTGGTAATGGAGAGTATGATTTGATTAAAGACCTTAAACATGTCAAGGCCAATATTAGCTTTTATCAGTTGCTTAAAATAGGAGATCAACAAAGAAAGGCTTTAGAGTTCATTAAAGGTAAAAGGAGAGTTAGAGAATCAGAGTTAAGTTATGTGTCTAATAATGATGAGAAATTAAAGACCTGGTATGATTGTATTCTTGATAAGGAAGCCCCTCCTTTCCTTTTGACAATGAAATTAAAGGATAAATACTTCCATAATTGTTTGATTGATATCAGAGCTACATCTACTATAATGCCACTATCTGTATGTAAGAAACTTGGTTTGATTCCTGAAAAATCAAATAAAAAGATTGTTCAAGTGGACAAAAGTAAAGTGAAGATTGTGGGTCAATTACCAAATTTCCTATTGGAAATTGGTTTTGAACCCCGCATCATAAGTAGAGTAACTATTCAAGTGGTAGATATACCAGATTCGCATAGTCTCTTATTGAGTAGAAGTTGGAGCAAGAATTTCTCAAGTTACATATCAACATATTATTCTCACATGTGGCTACCTTGGAAAGGAGAACCAAATCAAATATACATCTATAGTGAACCTTTGATAATTGATAACATTACTTTAAATGGAAAAAGTAAAATGGTTGAAAAAGGAGGTGTTGAAAACAAAATTTGTACACTCCAAGAAAATTATAGTTTTGAAAAAGAACCAATCAATGAAGATTCATGAGAAGAAGCCTTTGTGCCCCAAGAAGAAGAAGAAGGACCCAATTGGGAAGAAAATAAGAATTCATTTGAAAAAGAAGATGAGAGGATTGCTAAAGAAAAAACTCAAGAAGATCAAGTTGAAAGCTCCAGCAAGCTAGAAAATAATAGAACAACATTCATCACTTTAGAGATTGCTTATGAGAAGGTTAGAGATATGAGGATTCCTACCAAAGTAACCCTTACCATTCTCTTCCCATCTCAAGAATAGTCCATGAATAAAGGACTTGATAATGTACAGTTTTTTTGTTTTTTTAGGAATGAGGTTTTTATACCACCAAACCTTATGTTTGATGGAAATTTTTCTCCAAAAAAGATTTATCTTTTCAGCTATAAAAATTTCAATAAAATCTTCAAGTACAGTTCATTTTTAAAATGGGACTTGCATAAATTTCTTTAAGCCTTTTAAAGGGGGTAGAAATGTTGGCAAATTTTGGCTATTTCATGGAACAACAAAAGTAGAGATACTGGTAAAAGGAAATTTGTAAAACACTTTGTATATACTCTGCATTAGAATCAGCAATGAAAACCACAAAAACAAGAACAAATTGAATAAAATGAATTTAGAAAGAAAAACATGGAATTTTGATCTCTCGATCCATTCACTATCCGAGAAGCACACCTAAGATGTGGCCAGATCTTATAAAGAAAGCCAAGGATAGAGGTTTAGATGTCATTCAAACGTATGTGTTTTGGAACATGCACGAGGCTTCACCTAGAAATTACAATTTCAAGGGAAGATACGACTTGGTGAAGTTCATCAAGACTATCCAACAACATGGATTATATGTGAGTCTTCATGTTGGTCCATTTATCTGCGCAGAATGGAACCTTGGAGGATTTCCGGTTTGGCTGAAGTACATTCCTGGAATCAGTTTCAGGATTGACAATGAGCCTTTCAAAATGGCAATGCAAAATTTTTACAAAGAAAGTGGTTGACTTGATGAAGAGTGAAGGGCTATTTGAATCTCAAGGTGGACCTATTATTATGGCGTAGATACAGAACGAGTACCATTCTGAAGAAGTTGTGTATGGCCCTCTAGGAGTTTCATACATGAATTGGATGGCTCAGATGGCTATGGGAATGGACACTGTTGTCCCATGGATTATGTGCAAGTAAGAAGATGCTTTAGACCCAGTGAACAATACTTGCAATGGGTTTTACTGTGACAAATTTGTGCCTAATAAGTCATACAAACCTTCTATTTGGACCAAAGCATGGAGCAACTGGTTTATCTAGCTTTTCAATTTAGCCCATTCCACAACCCCATTGCACATAAAAAATGTCAGGGTGCAATAAACTGGTGAAAATGAACAAACCCACCACAGGCCAGGAGCGCTCTCGGTGGACACACCCCTACAAATAAGGAATTTGGAGCTGCTGCTTCTCTATCTCAGGCACCTTGAAGACTAGGCACTACTCTGCATACGCTTGGATGGTCCAATGCAATAGGGCACCTGCACTGCAACTACCGTGCCTACAAAATCATCGGGTGTTTCTGCTGCATAAAATATAACCCAAGCAGAAGAGTGGACAAAAGCGAGTTAAACAACCGAAAAACTTTTGTATTATCAACAACTCAAAAAAAAATTTTAGTGAAAGGAGATTACTATGAATCCTATTATTAATGTCAGTTATGTTATTGCTCGTCATTCATTTCATCCATGATCCGTCTGTTTCCCAACCATCATGCGCCTCGTCGTCAGAATTAATATTTTGGTTGTATAAGCACAACATGCTAGCTACCCAGCATGTGCTACTTCTAACCATTGCGTTAGCCAAAACATTTCATTTTTTCACTCTCTTACTGGAATTCAAATGGAAGAAGATGAGAATAAGCTAAAACATTGCATTCATGGAGTATTACAGAGTAAGTTGCAATAACTATATTTCGTTGCAAATTAAAGTCCAGGGCTATTTTTCAGTCTACTTTCAGTAGATGCACAAAGCTTGCATGATGTTGAACTAGTTCACATTCACCACCAATCCATCAAGTGTGGCTACAGAGACATGAAGACACAGTGAGACAGGTGCACAACTGATTCAATGGAATGACATTTCTTCTATGGAAGTTATGGAGGATCGTGGATGTGGCCAGGAAATCGGTTGTAGGGACTTAGTATTTGAGCTCAGTATCAAATCAACTGGGAGATTATTTAGCTGATGAATCGTGGTTATGGCTTATTATGAAGAAAACCATCATCACTAGAAGCAAGAACAAAACCCGAATGCGTGAAATCGAAGTAACAAAATAAAGTTCCAATTTCATATGGTTTGGTGGCTAAAAATAATATAAGTATTTTTTCTCACATGTAACAAAAATAAAATGAAAATTTTATAGAGCTCTTATTGCAATAGCCATCATAGTGTTTGAGAAACTTGATCTAGGACTAAGGTTAAATGGATTAAACAAGATAGAGATCTTGGCTTTATTTCCTAAAATTATTATATAGGTTGTGACTTTTTATGAAAGAAATATTTGTAAAAGTTTGTAAAGACACATGCCAATGTTAGCATGATTTTCTCCTAACTTCATGTATAAGTTATAACTTCCTAACTTGTTGGGCAAGTAATATCTCCTAACTTGTTGGGCAAGTTATAGCTTCCTTCCTTGGGAAAGAAGTTACCTCAGATATTTTATAATATCTAAATACCTATGAGACCCTATAAGAAGGCTTCAAGGATCTTGGTGGCAAAGAGGGGGGGGTGTGGGGGCGTGGGCGAGAGTGGGC